>NQII01006589.1:72315-95083 GCA_002778355.1 Clitarchus hookeri
CGCAATTGGGTAGGTCCCCTCGAATCCGGATCCCCAGTGGATCCTGTAAATTTCAAACTTAGCTCGTCTGCAGTTTAGAACCACATGTTTGTTTGTAATTGGAGTGGAGAGATTTAGGCGGCTCTTTAGGGGTATCCCATTCCTCTGTTGCTCGGAGACAAACGTTATCAGTGACGCTCACAGCTGTCAGACCGGCGCGGGAGTTGGGCAGAAGAGAAGCCGGAGAATGGAAATGCGCAAGAGAAGTTTCATGCTCACATTTCATTTAGAGTGGCGAGAGGTTGGCATCACTGGCCCGCGCTCTGTACCTATAGTCCATTCGCGGATACTTCACACCATTCTGAAGCCCTGATAAAGTTCTACTTCCGGAGTATCCCTCCTCCTCGTGCAAACAAAGCTTAACAGAATCTACACAATCACACCTGAGGGATTACGCACAGCATTCGTGCGCACTCTGTGTAATAATATTTTGCGTAAGGACTATTTCTTACTAGCGATTACCAACACGCCTCTGTTCTCATTGTTTCAGTTCAAATTAATTATGAAATGAATGTTATAATTTAATTATGAAATCTAAATACATTTAATTTTAACCCTACATACGGTATTTTATATTCTTTCATGTTAACGCAAGTACAAAACGCTTTCGATACATCAGATATTTAGTAACGAACCGAACACGACACACATGGGGTGGTTTTTCGACGGTTTGTTTCAACCACGAATGGACTATAGCCAGTATAACAAGAAAAGCATGATCTTCAACCAGACTTCAGTATCTTGTTTGATGTGTGGGTGGATACAAAATGCCACAGAAAATAATAGCATAAAGACAAAATATCTGTGTTAAGCTAAGAAAGGCATGGTTATAATAATTCTTCGATACAGAAAATCCACATAGTGTGTGTGTTATCTTATGGTCGGTCTCCCTCATCTTTAGTCGGCTTTTCACTGGCGTGTGTTCATGCCAGCAAGGTGGCATCACATGCGGATGCCGGATGCACAACCAGCTGCTTCCATTGTCTCCCTCGACGAACGAGAGAGCGAGAGAGAAAGAGAGAGAATGTCTCCCTCTCCATGATGGGCGTGGCTGTGAAAACAGTCCCTCCCTCTTCTGCTACTTCTGCCTATCCCTGAGACTCCCACCCTTGTCAATACCAATCTGGTAGACAGTCATCTCAGCAGGGTGGAGCTTGGGACATAGACTACTAACTTTGTTTGGAAAACAGTGGAAGTTGATCAAGTTTTTCACTGAGGCTTTACTTTACAGATGGTCTTCCTTACACAGGAAAACTTTCAATGTTCACAAAGGCTAGACCTATCAATTATTATACCGTAGAATAAGGCAACATCTTATGTTTGTCCAATCGGTGGAAAATTATATGCAATTCACATGGCACAATCGCAGGTTACTGTCAATATCGGAAAATTCGAAGGGGAGGGGAACACGAATATTTACACGAATATTATATCAAACCAACCGAATCTTCGAATCCCTAAGATTCGGTGGATTCAGCGGAATCTTAGGGTCAGTCACCCCATACCTACAAATGAGGAATGAGGCCAGATATGTTACCAACAACGCACAATTTGTATTGTCACAGTCTGTAAAAATGTTAGTTCTTCCCATCGGAAATTTTCATGGTTTTTGAATTCCTCTCTTGGAAATGGAACAGTAGCTACAAGGCGATTTATTGTGGAGAAGCCTTCGGCAGTCAGCCGAGCTTGCGATTGTTTGAGGTGGTATGCATGGGTACAATGACTCCCTCGTATCGTATCGCAATCGTATAGTTTCGGCGTGCGGCAGATGGGCGTGTCCGGTGAATTGGAGTGTTTCTGGGCACCGGTCATATTCGGGATCCCTGACCTCGATTCTGCTCATCTCAGCTGGTGGGCGAGTCTGCGGCAACTCTCTCATAATGCAGCTCAAAAGTGTTCAGTTCTGCTGTCTGTGAAATAAATGTGTAGTAGGATGTAGTCGCAAGTGATGTTTAGCAAATTTCGACGTGGTTCCTCTAACCCCTAACAAAGGCCGCTAATTAAAAATTTTAATGTTAAATGACAGTGTGAAGAAGAAGGCTTTAGCATGTAATAAGTGTTTAAGAGGGTTTTTGGCATGGAATCATGTTTACTGGCACGAGTGAGCAGAGTGGTTGAGTCTGGGATACCTGGTAAACGATAGTGCTATCTGAGGGATGACTGGAGTCGGTGGACGTGAGAAAACTGATAACTCTTTATGGTGGTTTCATTTTAATTAAATAAAAAAGTTTTCATATACATGCGTTCAAATTTGTGTCACAACCTACGATTGATTGCATTCTTTATTATTGCTTCTAAGACACTGTTGCACCAGAGTTGATCCTATAATCCAGTCTTTCTTTGGAAGCTCGAGTAGTGTGCATCAGAATGAGTAAAACTTACACAATATATATGCCTAATAGTTAGAGACCTGAAAAACTCGCGAGTTCGATGACCTGTAGGCTATACTCTACAGTCGTATGTACAAATGTGCCGATATCAACTGCACATTGGTTGTCTGCTGTCACTGTGAAAGATGACAATCGGACAGCATTCTTCAGGAGGCGTCAAACACCATGTGGACCAATGGCTTAAGTTACATAAACGCACGTGTTTTGAATTCTAGCGTGTCCCAAAATGAATCCGCGAATTCTTCAGGTCTCTATTAATAGTATGAAGTTAGTTTCAAACGTATTTGTTGTAAGATTGCTAGATGGTGTAGTACTGCACTTACAAATGAGTGCGCATGTTGTGTGAGGCAGGTGGCAGACGCGACCAGGCAGACCCGGCACTCCCAGCAGACAACACACGAGGTAGACCTGAACCAGAAAGTGATCAGCTGCTTGCTGGACGCATGCCGGCTGCTCGACGGCGAACAGCTCTGCCGTATGTCGCTGGAGATTGAACCCAGTACTTGATGTCTGAGCTCCTCCGCCATCGGCCAGCTGCCACTCGCCTCTCAACCTGTCTCCAGGTCGAACTTCATTATCTTTCTCAGTCTCGAGCATCCTTAAACACTTATGCGATGTTGCTGTCCGCACTCAACAGTTGAGGCTTGTCGAGCAGCCTGTCCTCCACGTCCATTCGCTGTGGACTATCTGAATCCTTGTCCGCTGGGATCTGCGTCGTCTGCCTAGCGATCGCCATCAGCATTGTGCGAGATACTGCCAAACACTAAAAGAAAAGTGTCTGGAACATGGACCAGTGTTGTATTTTCAACTTCAGTTAATTTAGGTTTTTGGCAGAGTTGTGTGTTTATTATTGTGGAGTACTCCTTTAACCTGCTAGGTTATCAAAATTATCTTAGAAAAACTAGTTGTAAATTGGAAACTTCTTGAAAATGTTTCACTAATGTTCATTTTTTCTTGTGTACGACATATGCAGAAGCTAGAAGTATTACAACTGACTTGTTCCCCTGTTATGTCCTGTTCTGCAAGAATGTTTAAAAAGTTGTTTGACTGTTGAACATTTCGTAACTGAATTATGAATCACCTTTTGTCTATGTGTTTGGACTGTTTTTTTTACAAGTATTGACCAATATTGTAATTGGTAATTCTGTAGTTAGGCTGGAGTGCAGCATTATTTTTAACATAAGAATTTGTTTGTATGAATCTCAGTAGAAGTACAGCAAAATGTGTGTGATAAACCTATTGTAAGTGAATTTACACATGTTACGTACATTACTATTTTTTACTTAGCATTGTAATACACCTGAGCGCTGAGGTTGTGATACGTTTGAGTGCTAACAATTCTGTGCATGTAGTGATGGGCGAGTTTAATTTTCACAGTTTCGAGTTGAGTCGATTCGAGTTGTCTGAAACTCGAGTAAATTCGAGTTCAATATAAAACTTTTTTCAGTCAAAATCGATTTTGCACCGTAAATGTGAATGTGTACCGTATGTACACGAGTACAACGCCCGCCCCTTGTAACTTCCTCTCTTTATTATAGTTACGGTTTACCAACAAAACAGTTCGGCACTATTTTCTACCAATAAGAATAATCCTTTGCCTTCTAGAGTGGCTCACAGAGCTTCCGGCAACTGACGGCAAAAAACATGGCTGGAAATTGCCAAGTTCGACAGGCAGAGTCTCGTCAAACAAATGCATGCAAAGTATTTAACACGAAAAGCCTGTTTACAACATAGCACGTCACACCAGCAGCAGAAATATGCACAGATACGGTACACTTCCCATCCTTTTTTCTCGTGTGATTACAGTTTTAAAAAACGCGTGTATAAAATAAAAGTAAATATTTACAAAAACCTTTAATGCTTGTCTGCTCACGCTGGTAAACAGTCCAAATTGAAGGTTTTTGTAAATATTTACTTTTATTTTATACACGCGTTTTTTAAAACTGCAATGACACGAGAAAAATGATGGGAAGTGTACCGTATCTGTGCATATTTCTGCTGCTGGTGTGACGCGACAAGTTATAAACAGGCTTTTCATGATAAATATGTTGCAGGTTTTTGTGTGACGAGAGACTACCTGTCGACCTGGGCAATTTCCAGCCATGTTTTCTGTCGTCTGATGCCGGAAGCTCTGCACAGGTGGCTAGTGGGAACGGCGTGTCATGGGTTTGATCGCAGCTGAACTCACAAACAATAACCGAGTGTCTTCACACGTAGCCAAGTTGTTATCAAAACTCGAGCTGCTTAGCAGCGTACAAATATTGAATACAGAGACATTGGCAGTTATTGTTAGCTGCGGATATTTGTTTGTTTGTATCCTAAAAGCACAGTGAATCGATGAATCGACTTGCACGACTAGTAAGCAGCTCTATGCCTGCTGGAAAAAAACTCGACTCGAACGACGAGTCAATCTTTTTTTTTAGTTCCACTCGACTTGATTTTTCGAGTCTCGACCCATCACTAAGTACATGCTCAATATGCGCCAGTTTTCAATTGTATTTTAGTTTATTCTTATTTCCATCACACATATGATTAAAACATTTGATGTAAATTTGCTTTTTCTATTGTTATCTTTTCTGTTTGTCTTTTCATAAAGAAGTGCGCAGTTTCCTTTTGTGAGCTATGCATGGCTGAATAAGTGTATTGGGTATATCCAAGTCTGTGTTTATATATTGAACAAGCTGTGTGTGATTTCTCATTACTGTTTCTGCATGCCAAATATTCGCACATTCTTAGATCATGTGCACTGGAAACAAGTGTCGTAAGCTGTCATCACAAAGGTGGCAATGTTTTGCATTTTTACATTGTAGTAGGTAAGGAAGCATTTTGCGTATTTGTGATTTTGTATTTGTAGGGGAACTCGGGGCGGAACGGGATAGCGGGGCAGAACGGGATAGGGCACTTTCTTCTACTGCAGAGTGCTAGAGACTAGCGGAGAGACATTGAACTAAGCCTACAGACGGTAGAGAAGACTCGGCAGCCATTTTGACCAGTTCTGACGCAGCATTCTGAGTTAACCGAGTGTTCGTGGTTTTCTGACGCGTGTTTTGTAACTTTTCGCTGATTTCAATATAAGGTAAGCTTCTAACCGTTAATTCAACACTAATGTGTGTTATTTATCGTTATAGTGCATGTCATTAGCTATAAGATACGCGCGTAGTAAGTATAAATACGTCAGGTTTTCAGTTCAGCAAACACTCATAACCTAAAAAGTGCTATGGGGGCGGAACGGGATGGGGCAGAACGGGATAGTATCCCGTTCTGCCCCGTCATATTTTGACGTGAATAGGTTTGTAAAAATTTTTGTTTGCTATTCCAGATGGTCCGAACGTACAATAGGAAGACGGACAGGCAAAAATGGGATGTCCAAGCGATGGAATCAGCTATGGCAGCCGTATTGTCATCTGAAATGGGGTTTTTAAAGGCTGCTAACCAATTTAATGTGCCAAAGTCGACTCTTGAAAGATATGTAAAAAAGGCTAGGGACAATCCTGACTATAAAGTTGATAAATCTAATAGAAAATATAAAAATGTGTTTACCCCAGAACAAGAAGATGAACTGGTATCATATCCAAAGACAATGGAAAGTAGGCTTTTTGGTCTAACTATGAAAAATCTTAGGTCATTAGCCTATGAGTTGGCAGACAAAAATGGGTTAGAGCACAGATTTAACAAAGAAACCTGTCTAGCTGGGCAGGATTGGATTGTAGGTTTTCTTGATAGGCACCCAAGCTTGTCTATTCGTACTCCAGAAAATACAAGTGGCGCGCGAGCTATGGGATTTAATAAGGTCGCAGTTTCGAAGTTTAACTCTCTTCTTAACGAAGTTATTGATAAGTGCAAGCTAACTGCTGACAAAATTTTCAACTGCGATGAAACCGGCGTGTCGGTTTTATTTTCCCAAGAATGAAGAAAAAACAAGAGTTTGACCTTGGCTTACCCCCAGGAGGCTGGTGTGAAGTTCACCCTTCGGGTTGGATGACTACTGAATTATTTCTAGTCTGGTTTGCAAAGTTTATTGAGTTTTCAAAAGCCACAAAAGAATCGCCTGTTCTTCTCATTGTGGATGGACATTCGACCCATACCAAAAATCTGAAGCTGCTTGAAATGGCTAGAGAAAATGGTGTGGTTCTTCTTTGTTTATCGCCTCACGCTTCAGTATTCAACGTTGGAAATCTACATTGCAAAAAGTTCGGGGAAAGTCTTTACTACGGTGAAGAAGTCACAAAATGGCTTAGAAGCCATCCAGGAAAAGTTGTTACACTTTTTCAAATATCAACAATCTTTGGTGCATCATTTTTACACGCTGCTACAATGTCAACCGCTATAAACGGCTTTAGGAAAACGGGGATATGGCCACCGGATCTAAACGTTTTTTCAGACGCAGACTACCTGCCTTCTGCGACAACTGACATTCAATTGGAAAACAATGAATGTTCCGCTGAAAAGTCTACTGATGATCACGATTACGATTTGACAACAGACTCTCCCGTGTCCACAGAGCCACCGAACAAGAAGACAAAAAACCAAGGAAACTTCAGTAATGAACCACAACCTGGATGTTCGTGGCAACAAGATTCTCCGAGAATTTGTGCAAATTCTCAAGAAAAATCAGCTTTTCAGACATCACCTGAATCTTTGATACCGATTCCGTTAATCAAGCAAAATACAAAGCGGACTTCAAGGAAAAAAGGAAAAACCGTCATATTAACAGATTCTCCTTACAAAAATGAGCTGCAGGATGCTATTGCCAAAAAAAATGAAAAAGAAAAAGTGAAAGAGCGCAAAAACAGAGAAAAGGGACCAACAACTGTCACTAAAGGGAAGTTAATTAAAAAAAATCTCTTTAAGAAATCAAAGGGCTCAAAAAAATCAAAGAAGATGAAGGTGGAGGATAGTGAATCAGAAGTAGAAGATGAAGAGTGTCTTTACTGTGGGGAATGTTACTCCGTTTCTAATGAAGGATGGGTTGCCTGCCAGAAATGCTACAAGTGGGCTCACAACTCATGTGCTGGCAAAGACAGCGAAGATGATGAAGAAATTTTAATTTGTGAACATTGCGAGGACAAGTAGTGTAGTTTTTGATGGATATACAAAATAGATCAATTTTCTGTCTATTTCCAAAAAAACAAAAAAATTTATGATTTTTTTCATCATAAAAAATCATAAATTTTTAACCCTAATAATTTTTTTTATGACTTTTATGTTTTTAATATTAGTTGCCAACTAATAAATGTCGATTTGTAGGTTTAAGGCAGTCCGTATGTGGGGCAGAACGGGAAATTTGCAGACTTCAACAAAAAAAAAAAAAAAAAAAAAAATATGTTTAGTTATAAGTACTTATCATGTTACATGTGATTCTTAACAATATAAAGTTATGTTTTATATCTTTATCAGGTGTTTTGTGTAATTACCCAATTTAAAAAAAATTGTTAAACATTAAGTATCCCGTTCCGCCCTGAGTTCCCCTATGTGTATTTGTATTTTGTGATTTTTTGTTTGTTAATTTTTTCTAAGAACAATAAAATATGATTTGAAACATATACTATCATCTCATTTTTTTAAAATGTTTGTAAGTGGTTTGGTATGTTTGTTTGAGTGCTCCAGAAACAGTATAATTCTGAATTTGACCCATGAATATGCAACAATTATAGGATGTGTTTTGTTATAATTGACTGGAAATGACACTGCATGTGACGTATTCGAGGTGACATGTGTTGTCACAAACATTATGGATCGGTTTCACCGGCCATGTTGAATTTTCCATTTATGTGCCATAACTTTGTCAGTGCAATAACTGAATATTTCTTTTCACAGCGTATTTAAATTTCACAAATACCTTCAAATGTAGTTGCCAAATATTATTGACGAGTTATCCGGTAATTGTAAAACAACAAGAATCCACTGACAATTTAAAAATAATGCTGCCCTAATTATGTCATAATTACGAGAACAAATTTCAGAATTTATTTTCCTTCTCTTGCGTAATGTGTATTGCCAGAGGTATAGGTGTAGGTTTGTAATAAGTGTTCATAAGCAACTGAAATAAGCCAGAAAACCAGTTACTTAACATGGCATGTGAGGGCAAACCTTACATAAAGCAAGTGGTGTTGTCACTCAGCCACGAGATGTCGTATTTCACTCCAGGGCAACAGTGTACTGTCGCAATCAAGACAAGTTAGTTGTTTGCTTTTATAAGCACACATTGTGTGTGTGTGTGCGTCACGCTCGCTGTTGTATGTTTTACATGCCGCTGGCTTATTGCCCGGCATACCTGCAGTCTGGCCAACACGGAAGCCAGCAGTGGTCTCTCCTTCTGCAGGTTGCGAACTTACCGTTCCTGCAACATAGGTTTGCCGCTAACCTTCCTTCTACTCTTCTGGTGGAGTGAAACACTGCAAAAAAAAAAAAACGTGTGGTTATTTTATTCAAGCAAAAGATTTCATCAATTAAAGTTCACTACACGTGAGAAAAAATGTTGTAGAAGCACGTGGGTCCCTGATTCTCTGCTCGGCCCAATCACCCACAGAGCCCGCATCATGTTTTGTTGGAGGCGTGCCAAATGCACATCGTCTGCTGCTTAGTAAGATTGCAGAACCTTAGAAGCGACTTACCAGTTTAGCGGATTTGTTAAGTCCTGCGGAAACTTCAACTTCAAAAAATGGACTTTGAAATGGCTATGCACAAGGTGCTTCGTGACTTTCCAGAAGCAGCTGTTTCACGCTGAAATTTATTCTTTATGCAGTGCTTGAGGAGTAAGATTCGAGGAATGGAAAACATAGTTTCGTTTATTTCTTACGATACATGCTAAAAATTCCTGGGGCAGCTGTTACCCCCCACTGGCAAAGCTACCTTGACTGACCTTGACGTCGACTGTTTAGAAGAGAAACAACTGCCAGTCAACGTGACGGAATAAACAAAAACACACGCCGGTTAGTTGTATTACATTTGAAAAACCTAAATGATTTTATTTCTTTCACCAATAACTGTTGCTTTGTGACAGCGTGAAATCAAATAAATAAATAATTTCCCACGAACTGTCGACATAGTGTGGATTAGAGACCCATTAAAGATGTCAGTCACCAAAAAATTTATAATTTTATAATTGTACGAAACGTTGCTCAACTCGTTCGCATTGAATGTGATGATATTTTCCTAGAATACAATTTTTTTACACCTTACATTTTTTGAATAATTTAACGTCAAACAAAGCACAATTTTTTTTTTGTTGAAGTAGTAATAACAAGTACTAACTAAATTGTACAGATGAGAAAATTTACAACTAATGTAGTTGGTTACCGCTTGTCATATTAATATTCACAAAATAACAGTTCATATAAGTTTTAAAAACATATATGGCTCGTTATTTAGTGATGACAAAGGTGTCACGCGGTAGTCCATGGTATTAGTTCGGCGGGTTTCCTCGGGGGTCTCCCGTTTCCCCCGCCCTTTCATTCCGGCGCTGCTTTACATATCGCTTCACCCTCAACAGCTTTCAAGAACTCCACCTATGTTTAGAGCCGCCCCAATCTCTCCACTCACTTCAGTCACTCAAATCCCCTTAGCCCCTCCCTTTGAATCCGTCACCCTCTTTTTTTATTAGATACTTTCGGAAGGAAAGAAAGGCTCCTGAGATCACTTTTCTGTAAGAGTGTATATGTGTATCTGTGTGTATGTGAGTGACTGTGTATGTGTGTATCTGTGTGCATGTGCGTATCTGTGTGTATGTGTGTATCTGTGTGTATGTGTGTATCTGTGTATATGTGTGTATCTGTATGTATGTGCGTATCGGTGTGTATGTGTGTATCTGTGTGTACGTGCGAATCTGTGTGTATGTGTGTATCTGTGTGTATGTATGTGAATGTGTGTATGTGTGTATCTGTGTGTATATGTGTGTATGTGCGTATCTGTGTGTATGTGTGTATCTGTGTATATGTGTGTATGTGTGTATCTCTGTGTATGTGCGTATGTGTGTGACTGTGAGTATGTGCGAATCTGTGTGTATGTGTGTATCTGTGTGTATGTGTGTGACTGTGTATGTAGGTATCTGTTTGTATGTGCGTATCTGTGTGTATGTGTGTATCTGTGTATATGTGTATCTGTGTGTATGTGCGTATCGGTGTGTATGTGTGTATCTGTGTGTATGTGCGAATCTGTGTGTATGTGTGTATCTGTGTGTATGTGTGTGACTGTGTGTATGTGTGTATCTGTGTGTATCTGTGTGTATGTGCGTATCTGTGTGTATGTGTGTATGTGTGTGACTGTATGTAGGTATCTGTGTGCATGTGCGTATCGGTGTGTATGTGTGTATGTGTGTGACTGTGTATGTAGGTATCTGTGTGTATGTGCGTATCGGTGTGTATGTGTGTATCTGTGTGTGACTGTGTGTATGTGTGTATCTGTGTGTATGTGCATATCTGTGTATATGTGTGTATGTGTGTGAATGTGTGAATGTGTGTGACTGTGTATGTAGGTATCTGTGTGTATGTGCGTATCGGTGTGTATGTGTGTATCTGTGTGTATGTGCGAATCTGTGTGTATGTGTGTATCTGTGTGTATGTGTGTATCTGTGTGTATGTGTGTGTATTTGCGTATCTGTGTGTATGTGCGTAACTGTGTATATGTGTGTATGTGTGTGACTGTGTATGTAGGTATCTCTGTGTATGTGCGTATCTGTGTGTATGTGTGTATGTGTGTATGTGTGTGACTGTGTGTGACTGTGTATGTAGGTATCTGTGTGTATGTGCGTATCTGTGTGTATGTGTGTATCTGTGTGTATGTGTATCTGTGTGTATGTGTGTATCTGTGTGTATATATGCGTATCTGTGTATGTGTGTGACTGCGTGTGACTGTGTATGTAGGTATCTGTGTGTATGTGTGTGACTGTGTGAATGTGTTGGACTGTGTGCTGTGTCTGTACGTGTGTGGGTCCCCCTTCCCTTTCAATTTTTGAACCCGTCAACCAAATTTCACCAAACTTGTCAGAGATATAGTATTTGGTAAGGACACCTGACTTATAGTTTTCGACCACCTAGAGCAAAATGGCGGCCATTTTAATGTTTAGGTTGATATGTTATTTTTCGGGAACCAGTCGACCTATTTAAACCAAATTTTGTGTCCTGACAGAGCATCACGTAAGCATTCAAATTAAAAATGGATATTATCGTTGGCCCGCCGATTTGGAAAATAGCACTAAATGAAAAAAAATCATTTTTATGTTATATCTCGAAAACTATTTAAATAAATTCTCTACCAATTTGGCATGTAAGTAAAACTACAATAGGACAGTTGAACGTAATTGAACTTTATTATGTACTTCTTTCCAAAATGGCAGCCATACAAATAGTTAAGGTTTCTTTGATATATCTACCATACCATTCCTCCAATCACGACCTAATTTTGTACGCTGAATGTATACATTACAATAATCATATATACTTACAAACAGCCACTTTTTTCGGCCATTTTGTAAGATAGCGACTCACGAAAAAAAAAATTATGTCATATTTTGGTAAAAAAATAACATTGTCCTACCGAATTTGGCAAACAAGTAATACTGCGGCAGATAATGTTAAATGATAAAATGTTTTATATATGTTAGGCACTAATTTTTAAAATGGCGTCCATACAGCCATTAAGCTTAGAACATTATATCGTCGGAACCATGTAATCAATTCTAATTAAATGTTGTATGCTGGTGTTATATATAACTATTAAATGCGTCTACCCGGAGCATTTTTTGTCCTCCATTTTTTAGGATATGCCACATTAAAAAATTATGTTTTTATCTAATATCTCGGTAAAAAAAAATTACGGATACCTACCAAATTTGGCAAACAAATAGTACTGCAGCAGGTGGTGTAAACTGGTGCGTTTTAATTGGCTCAGTCTCTTATTTTCAAAATGACGGCAATTTAAATATTTTAGGTAAGTAAACCCTATCATTCGTTACATTAGATTGACTGAATCCGAAGTTGATGCTCCGAACCCGACCTTCGTAATTCAGTTGATTGTACGCTAGCTTATGGCACAAGGCTTTCTGGGTTCGAGTCCCGGGTAAGGCTCGTGTGTATTTGTATTTGTAATTGTCTCCGCTTTCTAAACAAATTCTTATGGAAGCTACAAAAAGGCAACTGGCATAGGCGTAAATGTGTGGCGTTTCCTAGTGCGGGGGAGACGAAACGGAAAAGTTATAGATAGTGATTGTTGCCGTTGTGGGCGAAACCTACTGCCGTTGGAGCATGTGCCTGGGTGCTGGCATCCATGAAACATTACTAAATTAATTATTAAGAGTGCTGGTTGTAGTATTATTTAATCAATTACATTCAATCAAAAGTTCAAATCATTTACTTTTAAGTTAGTATGTTTGCAGACGAGAAAATACATAAGTGACTCTGGAAAAAATATTAATTGAAATATGCCTGCGAGCTAAATTGCAAAATAACTATATAATTGCGGTATTTAGGCCATGACAGGGTATATTCATAATGTACAGGTTACATACAGTTCAAGTTTGCAATTTGTTAAAAGAAAAAAAATATTTACAAGAGCAGGATGTAAAAATCTGCGTGCTGTGGACAATTTATTGTAAGGATACATGCTTGTAAACGTATTAAAGTAATAAGAACATTAAAACCGTTCGTAATTCTACGTCTCTGCATGCTGATACTTTTTAAAATAGGAATTGTTACTAACAATTTAAAGTATGTAAAAGATGCTGCTTCATTGAAGTATGTTTATTATCGCATCGCCCATAAACAAAACGACGCTTGGTTTAATTTTCATTTTAATATAGGATTTACAGTAGAAACCAAAATATATTTTTCCCCTGTAATTTTCTTTACCATAAGCTGATTTTTGTGCGTAAATCATCATGGCACTAAATAACAATGTTCTTCCGAGTTCCTTTACACGAATAAAACCTTTGTTATCCGAGCCATCGGTTGAATGTGTTATTTCTCTGTTAACGGACATCGCAGGGAAATAAACATACGCATGCACCTCACAACAATCCAAGGCGCGAGATATGCAAGCTCACAACAGCAGGGTGCTTTTCTCTTCTACGGACAAATCAACAATTCTCTCGCCATGTTCTGCTGGTTCTCTCATAATATATTTTAAAAAAACTGAGTGTTTGACTGTTATCCGTGTTTCAATTGAAATGTAATTCTTTATGGGGAGCGTGTGACTTAATAAATTTTTTTTTTGGTTTGGCCAGACACAACAGGCATAGAAGTATATATAAAACCAGTTACAAACAACAATTAATAAAATGATTATTGGTTTGGCTGGTAAAATACGTATTGGCATGATTGATTCAGCCGATGATCGGCGATATTTTCAAGAAAGTGGTAGTGCAACACCCTTATGGTGTCTCGTCCGCACGTTATAGACGGGCAATTCGCGGTTTCTTCACACTTCTTGAATGATACATTTAAAAAGTCTCCCTTTGTACGACGCAGTCGGTTTTTTCCTGTATGCATGTTACGTATTACAAGCGTTTTACACATGTTTGAATGAAAAAGTACTACCTTATTTTTTGGATAAATTTTTCTTTTACTTACATTTCACCTATACATTATTGTATTTTGTATATAACTAATATAAATAAATCCGAGAGGAAATAGGTGTGTTGGTAATGTAAAGTAATAAATAGTTCTTAGGCGCAATATTATTACACCGAGTGCGTAGGAATGCGGTGCGTTGGCCCTCTGGTGTTATTTCCTAAGCTTTGTTTGTATGAGGCGGAGGAATATCCTGGAGGTAGAACTCTAGCAGGGCTTCAGAATAGTTGCGAAGTAACCGTGAAATGAGTATAATCATACCTGTGCAGCGAAGTAATAAATTATATTATTAAGAAAAATTACGTTCTTGCGATAATGAATCGTATCACTTCTCGCGAGCTCTTCAAACCAGTGCCACGAGCTACTAACGCATTATGGACTTTCACAGCCGTTTTCGCCGTAAATTAAATTGATATTATGTTTCTCATTAAACAGTTTCCCCTTTTAGTATTTATCCTATATGCCCAAGGGGGCCGCGGTGGCTAAGCGGTTAGCCTTCTCGCCTCCCACCAAGGCGGACCGGGTTCAATCCCCGGTATCGTGCCGGACGATGCCGCTGATCGGCGGGTTTTCTCGGGGATCTCCCGTTTACCCCTCCCTTGCATTCCGGCGATGCTCCACTCTAACCTTGTTTCATCAAGACCATCCCGCGGAAGGCGACGGAAAACCAGCGCGGCATCATACCGCCTAGTATACTTGGTCGTGGCTCGGCCTCCATTTTCGCGTTTTGTCCTTGGTTTCCGGCCAACCTTATGTTGCTAACCTCCACACACACACACACACACCTATACCAATAAACTTTATTCAGAATAAAATCGAACCCTCAGCAGGATGATGTTTAGTAAGCATCACTCTGGTTAAGTCAGTGTCAAATTCTAAATTCAAAGAAGAAGATGTCCCGCCCTCTCTCTAGTATATTCTCTGCCCACTAATAAAGAGCATGGATTCTACCTATCTGACTCTGTAGTATTTTCTATTAATGCATGCAACAGTTTTGAATTATTTCTTGTCGAAAGGGTTTTAACGGTGTCTATGCCGGTTTTCCCTTTCTCTTCTTAGTTATAGTAGTTTAGCTGCAAGTACACTCAGGGAGGTAATCATTGCCGAAAGCTGGCCATGGCAGCCCAATCACTCGCTGCCGCGATGCAGGTCTGCTTCCATGATTTCCCTCCCTTGTAGGCGTATGGGGCTTAGCCCTGAGACGCACTTAGCTCCCGTACCTACCGCGGGCTCACACATACCACTTAGTTTTAGAGAAGGTCAGAAAAAAAAAAGTAAAATCAGACAAAGTCGCTGGAAACAAAACCACGCTTCTTTTACCGCCAGGCACGTGGAAAACGCCACAAATCACGTGTCTATGACGATGCCGTCCGCCTGCTAGACGCAACAAGTCTGCTCCTGCAGTTACGTTTCACCTGCCGTAGAGGGCGCTGTCGATTCTGTTTACGTCGTGTTGCCGCGCACTGGCTGTCGTAAAAACGCAATCGCTCGCGAGGTCGTCGCCTCCTCGTGGGTGATTCACGCAGTCGCTGGCCGGAGGGGGCTCGCTACGTGACGTCACAAGTTAGACACAGCCTAGGCCGCCATGTTTGTTTACCTCAGCGGTGATGCGTGTTTCGTGAAACAGAAATTGTTTGAAGCAATGGAAAGTGAAACTTAAAGAGTCAGGTATAGCAAAATCATCGAAATGGTGTATTGTTCCGCAGTTTACTAGTACATCTCGCAAAACACCTCACAAAATATTTGTTACAGTTCCAAAAAAAAAAAAAGAAACAAAGAGGAAGAAGTGGTTTAACGCAATTAGGCGAGACATTATAAAGATGATTCGCCAAAAAGTTGGTAACACCTTTTGTATGTTATGCATGAAGAGTAATATCTATTTTTGTTAATTTTCACGCATAACCATTACATTACCTGCATACTTTTATTTTCTTCTATTTTTGTAACAATTACATTTACAATACACTAGGGTAATTTTGGCTAAATTTAAGAGCATTTATGCTGCTAAAGGTACATTTAATTCAACTCAACTAATGGTTTTAATTGTCAAGAAGTTATTGTACCATGGGGTAATGTTTGTATACGTTAAGGCTTTAAATGTGACAAAATAAAAACGTGCAGTATATTACATTGTTATTATAAACTTTTTCCACAGACAATTTGGAAATTTTGCAATTGGAATATGTTTTTATGGGCCAGTTGAAACGACTTCACTGACTCCAGTTCACATTCCCTGCAATGAAGAAGAGAAACTAACACGCTGAAACCTACAAAAAGCTTTGAAGTGAACTGTTTGTATGTATTCTTCACAATCCAACTTTTTTCATAGTAGGTGCTCAGCAGAAAGGCTGCTTCACATTGGAGGTCACTGTTCAACTTTCAACCCAGAGCCTAAGAATTAATCAGATACATTTTCTGTATATTTATATAACAGCACAGCACTTTGAAATCATAAAAATCTGATTTGACTTGTATCTACTGATCGCAAAGAACAAACTAGGGTTCAATGCCTCAATAAACACAAAAGTGGCAGCGAAGATGTTTATCCAATCTTTACCCTTAAACCTTAACCCATATACCTACCAAAACTAACATATATTATGATGTAAATACAACAGTATCTAACAGTGTGCATTTAAAACATTTTATTGTATCTTTATATCTGGTAAATACTGGAAAGAAAAATGTTTGTAACTAGGTGAAATAAAGTACATATATTGACATATTTTGCGTTGGAAAGAAATTCATTCGATTTTTTTGTTGTTTACAAAATATAAGTTGCATTGAAGTTTTGAAATTTAAACTTAGTTTTGAGAATACAAAAAGTGATAATTAAAACTGTTGGTACAGTCTGGGAAAGATATTATTGTTCCAAAAATGCATAGCCAAATCAATGACATCTTGTATGAAATGTGAATCATAATGAACCCAAGTAAATATTACATTATTACTCTCTTCAAAGTCAGGGCTTGCAATGTAAAAGAACCCTTTTGATTTCTGAAGTAGATGCATTATGCAACTGAATTTGTCTGTTTTCGTGCAAGCCTACCATCTTTGAGTACATAATTTTTCAAACTTTTTTGTGACATTGGGTATTTTATTTCAACAACAAAATCGTTACAGATACCATCAGGAGTTGCTGCCAGGATGAGGTTTGTACTGCTAACACACAGACCGGAAGCATGCAATTTAGTTTTGCAGTGTTGGCTTTCTGCCTGCAACACCCTACTTTCTAACAATGTACCTCTTTGCATAGCCTTTGTATCTCGTAACTTTACTGCACCCAACAATACATCTATAAGTGTGCCATTATTTGTTTGACAGTGGGCTATTTCAACAACTTTTGATGCAGTTATTCGGATATACCTGAGTTCATGCCACATTTGGCATTTACTTTGTTCTTTAGTTTAATTGTAGGCATCTGTGCAAAGTTTGCTGCTTACTGAAGATCCACAAAATTCTAACAATTCAATAACGTTTCCTCCACCCAACAATTAAAACCTATAGGCCTACATAAGCTCATGCAAAGATAATACATTATCTGAACTCGACGACTAATGTCTCAAAATCTGGCTATTACAGTTTAAATGGCAACCTTTAGCAACAACTTCACTTAAAAAACTATGAGATGTATTTTGTAGCTGATTTTTTGCACATTAATTTTTGTATAGATCTTTAATTTTTGCGAATTTTTTAGTGCCAGCCCTTGATAATGTAGGTTTCTTCCAATAGCATGCCACATAAGTAGGAGCTGGTTCTTCGCTCCTACGGTGCAGCCACATGATGAATGCAATTGCATGTTTGTAGTTTACTACAAAATTATAAACCGTTGTTATAGTAGAGTTACCGAAATCAAGTAACACTTATTCACAATGAAAAGTGTAATGTCAATTAAATTAATCCAATGCATAATAATTGTATGATCATGCTGCTCTACAATATAAAGAGGACTGTGTGCATATTTTGCGTGGGATTACCTGCAGAATCTGCACAATCTTGACATTCAACACTAACAACCTCTTGATCGGGCTTCATTTACTGTAGCGTTGACAGTGTACATTTTGGAATGTATTTTGTGTTCAGAGCAAATTTTACCAATAACATAGCAGAGATTGCCATATCTTCACAATTTCACATAACCTATCGCTTCATCCCCATAGCTTTCCTTGGCTGATCTGTAAAAGAATTTTCACCTAATGTAATAAAACAAGTATAATAAAAATTTACATGGCTTCACTTTTTGGTTATTTCTTTCAGCAAAGAAGTTATAAACAATAGGTGCCTGTANCGCTGCAGCCCATAGCTTTCCTTGGCTGATCTGTAAAATAATTTCCACCTAATGTAATAAAACAAGTAAAACAAAAATTTACATGGCTTCACTTTTTGGTTATTTTTCTTTCAACAAAAAGTTATAAACCATAAGCGCCTATAGAGCAAGTAAGGGGGATGGGATGCAGGGTGGGACTCAGACTCCCTCTTGCAAAACTTTGGTTTATATTATACGGTATTTTTCAAACACTGCAATCTATATTGCATTCTAAGGTGCTTCGATTTGTCTCTAGTTAGCTTTCATGAACCTAACAATTTAAGTTAACTTCATTTTTACTTTCGAAACACTCAAATACATTATTTAACAACGTTTATCGAGGATGACGTCACTTTCATACTTTGGACTTACCCCTCTACTTTTTGTTTCCTAGGTTACTAAACTCGGGCGTTACAAAAATACACTAAATAGGCCTACACGTTTTACACAAGTGGGCAAAATTAAGCACTTTTCAAGACCCAGCTAAATTCTGCCCTTTAAGCTGATTTCTAATTTTCTGCCACTTTTTCTGATAAACGTTGCCATGCGACTAATATACAAAGTGCGTAGGCATACACTTCACCACTCTCAAAAGTAGTGTCAAAGGCTGCAATAACGTATATTTATTAGTTGTTAAAGCCGGTTAGGAGGGCCTTAAAATGTGGTCAGTTTACAGTGAATAACCTACTTTTATTATAATTTTCCGTCAAATAAACAGAAAGTCAACCTCTTTTGAGAAATAAAACAATTTCATAAGCTTCTATTACAGATTTTTTTCATTGTATTTAATCTCGTCCCAGGTGTTAAGTGTTTCTCAAACTACCATAAGTATATTTTGAGCTGATGAATACAGTCGTTATATTTTATAAGGAAAGGGTAGACACTGCTATTGTGAGCTTAGATTTATGAAAGGGTATGTTAGGTACACAAACCATAAGAAACCTATTATTTAATAATGGTTTCGTTTCCAAACGCTACATTAGAGGCGTGGTATTCCAGAGGCGGAAAGCGCTAGCTCTTGTTTGCCGGCCGGTGGCGCGGACCCACAGCGGCTCCAGACTTCCAGCGCCATCGGGCAGTCACTGAGTGCTCGCTTTAGGCCTGCTGTCATCAAACTGCTCCTTCTCCGACATCTATAAAGCCTAAAAGTGTTTTATGAATACCGATGCGTGCTTTGCAATCCGGAAATACGTGTAACCTTCTTTCTCAGCATTACGTTTTATTGTTACATACATAAGGTAGTTAATTTGTCACGGAAATCAAGCATGGCGCGCGACAACACAGTACGCTCACTGCCCCCGCCTTCATTACAATTGTGTTGTTCTTGCAAATGTAACACTTCTTCCATACTTCGAAACTGAGCAATGGTAAACATGAGCACACGTACCTCAATAAAACGTACAAACAAATAAGTTTTAACATGTTATGTAGGCCTACATTTGCTTTGAAGATCACGACTGCGCGATATGAGACACGTTCTTACATTTGTAATTGTACACCTCTTATTTCAGGTTCGACAAAACTATGGGATTTGAAGTAATCAAGTAGCATATCGGTGTTTTCTCGTGGCAGATTGTCCGACTGCGCTTTCACAAAGTTGCCTTCCATCTCAGTGCTACGTGTTTGCAACGTGCTGGAGCCGGCCGCCGGCGTATGTCTAGTGACGTCAAACCAATGAGAGAGCGTTCCGCATTTAAGTGACAGCGGCCGCGAAAGTTACTCTTTTACTACTCAAATAACTTTGTCAAAGCCGATTTTTATGCAACAAACGGTGCATGTCTATTTTCATACTCATATAAAAAAAGGGTTCGTATAATTGTCAACAATATCTGCGAAATTTGCATGTTGGCCATAACTCTTCGCGTTGCCAAGCAAAGTGGCTGGCGTCTAGAGGCGGAAACACAACAATGGCGGAGAGGGTATAGACTGCCTTTGCCGATATCACTGACTGCGGTCAAATGAAATGTGATGTTTGTGAGAAAAAAAGACGATATCTGACACCCCCCTCCCCTAAATGAAGTAAAACTGAACTCACGACCATCCGAACAGTCAGTCATCCGTCTGTGTTTTCGTCCGACAGTTGAAAGCGATTCCCAACAATCCGTCGTCCGTCAATCCTTTTGTACGGCAACATTTCAGTGCGACAACTTAACATCGTGATCTTTCTTTAGTTGGAATTTTATTTTGGTTGGAAATGCATTTTCAAGAGATGAATATTTCGGGGAAATAATTTTTTTTGGCATGATAAGAGTTTATACTGGATTATTGTTTACATTTTAAATTCCTGGATTTAACACCATACCCACCGCCTTGCACTTTATTTTCGAAGTGCGTCTTCACGTCTACGGAAAGTCGTCAGAAGACGGTGGTCCATCCGTCCATTCGTCGAAAGTTCAAGTTTGGGAAATATTTGACGGATTGACGGATAGAAAAAAAAAAGCTTTCTCTGCTATTGGTTGAAGATGACGTAACCGCCGGACAGACGGGCGAGTGACGGATGCGACGGATGGTTGTGAGTACACAGTAACTCGCTTTAACAAATATAGTTAAGTGACGTAAAAACGCTGGTAAACCAAAGTAACTCGCTTTAACAAATATAGTTAAGTGACGTAAAAACGCTGGTAAACCAAAGTAACTCGCTTTAACAAATATAGTTAAGTGACGTAAAAACGCTGGTAAACCAAAGAGTGCGAATTTTTATGAAAGGCAGGGAAATAAACGCTTGTGTAGGAAAATGTAAGAATGAATAAAATTTCACTTTAATGAAATAACAAAAAGGGTTTAAAAATAACGTCGGTGGTAAACGAGAATAAAGTCACCAAAATATAAGTTCACATGCAATCCCAGCTGGCTAAAAGGTGATTCATCAACTTATCTTCATTAAACTAAAATAAAATATGTTGTTAAAAACGCACGTATGTAATAATGCTTCGTAATTTGTAATCCCAAAAACAAAGTTTTAAAATTTTTTGTCATTTTCTGAAAATATGCTATTATTTATGATTTCTGAGTTGCATAATTATCTGCCCATGAAACATGTACTTTTAAGTATACTCTAATGACTGACGTAGCTGAACGATGTTGCACTCTTTCAAATACGATCTTAATAATTTCCGAAATTACAACAAAGAGCATACTAAATCTACGACTTAATACATTATGTTATGTAATTCAACTAAAGACTCAAACATTCCTGCTTATATATATGATATTCATGGTAAAGCGAAAACTTTGCAAAGCTCCCTCATTTGAAAAAGTAGTCAATAAATGTTTTTTATTTTAGCCTTAGACGTTAACTTCCGAGTGCGGTGGAAAATACACATATTTATTTAGAAAGGTAGCTAAGGCTGGGACCACACCTGTCCGTTTAGTGGGTGGGGTCGGAACGCATCCCGTTTAGCGGGATGATCTTCGCCTGCCTACCCTTTCCTGTTCAGCAGGACTGGTTTTCCAACAAAATTGAAAATAATGAGTTTACTTGTTACCTGAAATTAACTACAAAAATGGCGACAGCAAATGTAATTAAATTAAGTCAGAAACACTTTAGTGAGAATTTTCGTTTCCTACATATTTTATTCCCAAGAAAATTCACTGTATGGATAAAATAAATATGTGAATAAGAACAGCCATGTAAAATATTTATTTAGAAAAGTGCGATAAGTTGTATGTCCGTCGCACATGAAAAATATTTTACTCTCTGAGCAGTATAAGTATGTTACAAAATTAATATGTTACGCGGTAGTACATATAGACGCAGACTTAAAACCTAAACACACAATACCCTAACTTAAAACCGATATTACGGAAACTAGGCAAAAAGAACCAAAGGGGGAAACTGATAGGGGCCTTGAAGATTAAACGAAATTAATAAAAAAAGTGTATGGGCGTGGGACGAAACGAGAGGAAAAATAATTAACGCTCGTTGCAGACAGGCCAAGAGTAGATGAGTTGGTTAAATTGAATTTAGTCAACAGTTAGGCCAGCTATGGGCTTGATAATAAATAAACAAAGATGGGGAGGGTTTCAATTAATAAAAATATATGGGTCGGAGGAAGGAGGTGTACTTATTATTACAAATGGCCAGCAAAAAATGTGAAATAAAGAAATGAAAAAGATGCGCGTTTAAGGTCACGAAATATTTCAATGTACCTAATCTCCAGTATTAAATTGATTACTCTGTGTGTGATGGTAGTAAAGTGGGAACCAAATTAAACTATAAATGTAGTGCAATATATTTCCTTTTAAACAAAAGTTTGTTAAGTAAGGAAGAAAAGTTTTTAAGCTTTTGTCTGCACCTAGAACACCTTCAGAAGTTATTAACATATACTTCCATTAAAATTAATTCAAAAGTTATCATGGTGATATAGTACTAGAACGAAAAAATACATTAGTAAGATAATGAATAAAAAAATAGAACTAATAAATACCTATATATATATATATATATATATATATATATATATATATAT
>NQII01006589.1:96394-118962 GCA_002778355.1 Clitarchus hookeri
TGAATATATGTGAAACTTCTTGGCTTAATATTAGGTGTATGTACAGTGAGCTGGATTGAAGACATGTGCAACTTCTTGGCTCACTATTACGTGGTTGTCCAGTGAGCTGGCCGCGAATATATGTGAAACTTCTTGGCTCACTATTAGGTGGTTGTACTGTGAGCTGGCCGTGAATATATGTGAAACTTCTTGGCTCACTATTACAAAGTTGTCCAGTGAGCTAGCCTTGAATATATGCTCACTATTAGGTGGTTGTCCAGTGAGCTGGCCGCGAATATATGTGAAACTTCTTGGCTCACTATTAGGTGGTTCTCCAGTGAGCTGGCCTGCAAGATATATGAAACTTCTTGGCTCACTATTAGGTGCTTCTCCAGTGAGCTGGCCGTGAAGATATCTGAAACTACTAGACTTACTATTAGATGGTTGTCCAGTGAGCTGTCCGGGAATATATGTGAAACTTCTCAGCTCACTCTTAGGTGTTTTTCGAGTGAGCTGGCTGGGATTATATATGTGAAACTTCTCAGCTCACTATTATGAGGTTTTCCAGTGAGCTGGCCGGGAATATATGTTAAACTTCTAGGCTCACTATACGGAGGTTGTCCAGTGTGCAGGCCGGGAATATGTGTTAAACTTCTCAGCTCACTATTAGGAGGTGGTCTAGTGAGCTGGCCGGGAATGTATGTGAAACTTCTAGACTCACTATTAGATGGTTGTCCAGTGAGCTGGCCGAGAATATATGTGAAACTTCTCAGCTCACTCTTAGGTGTTTTTCGAGTGAGCTGGCTGGGATTATATATGTGAAACTTCTCAACTCACTATTAGTAGGTTTTCCAGTGAGCTGGCCGGGAATATTTGTTAAACTTCCGAGCTAACTCTTAGGTTTTTTTCGAGTGAGCTGATTGGGATTATATATGTGAAACTTCTCAGCTCACTATTAGGAGGGTTTCCAGTGAGCTGGCCGGGAATATATCTGAAACTACTCGGAACACTATTAGGTGGTTGTCCAGTCAGCTGGCAGGGATATATGTTAAACTTCTCGGCTCACTATAAAGTGGTCGTACAGTGAGCTGGCCGGGAATGTATGTGAAACTTCTCAGCTCTCTATATGGAGGTTGTCCTATGAAATGGTAGGGAATATATTTAAAATACTCTGCTCACTTTTAGGTGGTTGTCTAGTGAGCTGGCCTGTAATATATTTGAATCTTCTCAGCTCATTATTTGGTGGTTGTCTGGAGAACTGGCCGGGAATATATATGATAATTCTCGGCTCACTGTTAGGTGGTTGTACAGTGAGCTGGAAGGGGAATATATGTTAAAACTATTCGAAACAATAATAGGTGGTTGCACAGTGAACTGGCCAGGAATATATGCGAAAATTCTCAGCGCATTATTAGCTGATTGTTGAGTGAGCTGGCCCGGAATATATGTGAAACTTCTCAGTTAACTATTAGGTGATTGTCATGTGATATGACAAGCAATACATGCGAACCTTCTCATTTCACTATAAGGTGTTAGTCAAGTTAGCTGGCAGGGAATATATGTGAAAATTGTTGGCTGATTATTAGGAGGTTGTGCAGTGAGCTGGCCTAGAATATAAGTGAAACTTCTCAGCTCACTCTTAGGCGTTTGTCCAGTGAGCTAGCCGTGAATATATGTGAAATTTCTCTGCTCACTATACGGTGGTTTTTCAGTAAGATGACTGGCAAAATTTGAGAAAATTGGCAGCTCACTATTACGTGGTTGTCCATTGAGTTGGCCTGGAATATATGTGAAACTTCTTGGCTCACTATTAGGTGGTTCTCCAGTGAGCTGGCCTGCAAGATATATGAAACTTCTTGGCTCACTATTACATGGTTGTCCAGTGAGCTGGCCGTGAATATATCTGAAACTACTGGACTCACTATTAGATTGTTGTCCAGTGAGCTGACGGGAATATATGTGAAACTTCTCAGCTCACTCTATGTTGTTTTTTCGAGTGAGCTGATTGGGATTATATATGTGAAACTTCTCAGCTCACAATAAGGAGGGTTTCCAGTGAGCTGGCCGGGAATATATGTGAAACTACTCGGCGCACTATTAGGTGGTTGTCAAGTGAGCTGGCAGGGAATATATGTTAAACTTCTCGGCTCACTATAAGGTGGTCGTACAGTGAGCTGGCCGGGAATGTAAAGGCGGAGTATTTGGCAAGGGAGGTCACTGAGGCGGCTATCAGTCGCCTAGTGGACTCCCAATTTAATTGGGAACGGTACACCATGTCACCTGGAAAGAAAAGGATTCACAGGAAGATATGGAAGTGTATCCAGGGAGTTAAGTTGAGCACAGTCGAAGTCTGGATCCAGGAGGTCTACGACGACGATGACAAGCAGGAGACTGAGGATGAAGAGCATACCGATAGAGGCAAAAATGAACAAGGGACTGAACAAGGATCTGAAGGCAACGATTCCTCTTCTTCGGATGAGGAACACGACCTCAAAACGGCCACAAGAAAGATACAAGAGTTCACTCTTGTAGGGAAGAAAGGAAAACCCCTCAAGGCCGCAAGGTTAGTCTTCCCGGAGACGCAAGATCTAGAAGAGGTTCCTAGATCATCCACAAGGAGGACCGCCTCAACCCCCAGCACTTCAAAAGCCGAAAGCACCTCAAGGGCTGAAAGCCAAGCCAGCAGGAAACTTCGGTTTCAACTGCCCATAGATGAGTCAAATACTGGGAGCGACTCACGGGATGAGGAGTTCATCCTTAGGATCGAAAAGAAGGTGGAAGAAACGCATAAAGAAACCAAAGAACTGGTTTCGGATTTTATGGAGTGGATTCTGAATAAGAGTTCAAAGATCAACAGTTCGCAAGCGAACTGGCTGATCCCAAGAATCAGCCAACTCCAGGGACATATCGATAGCGCTTTGATAGAGAACGCAAAGCTCATAGGCAACTTGCAACAAGCAAGCAAAACAAGAAGCTCGATGATGGCACTTGCACCGAAAAGCGAAGTACCGAGCATAAAAAGCTATGCGCAGGCCGCAGGAACTGATGCTATAGTGCCAAAACCTGCCAAAAAGGTGTTGCTGGTATACCCAGACAAAGAGGGCACCATGAGTGTAGAAACTCGAGAAATAATTAAGAAAGGGCTTAACCCTAAATATGATGGCCTCCAGATTCGAAACATGAAAGGAATCAGAAACGGAGGCATCATGATAGAGGCTGGGGATGAAGAGACTTTCAAGTCCCTCAATAACAAGACAAAAATCAAATAATTGGGACTCAAACTAGAGGCCCCAATGAAAAGAGGCCCCAAGGTCGTCATTTATGACGTTCCTAGGGGAGAGGACAACACAAAACTGCCTGAAACTATTTTCAGGCAGAATTTCAGGAATGGAGAATGTGGTGGACATAACTTGGAAAGTTTTGTAAAAACTGTGTCCATTAGCCACAGAACTGGCAGGAGGGATACGGATAGGGTAAACATAGTTTTGGTTTGCGATCCGAAAATAAGGAATGCCCTTATTGAAAAAGAAAGGATCTACATAGGCTATGACAGCTGCAGAGTCAGAGATTATATCTCGCTCTCCAGGTGCTACAAATGCCAACAGTGGGGCCACATAGCCAACAAATGTAGAGATGCAGAGTCCATCTGTTCATGCTGTGGAGTCCAAGGGCATGAATATAAGAACTTTCCTAAGAAAGGCACTGGATTCAAAGATATATGCGTCAACTGCCATAAGAAAGGACTGCAGCATGACCACAGAGTGGACTCAAGAGACTGTCCAGCTTACCAAAAAGCCCTATCCGTAGAACTCGCCAGGATAGACTATGGAGTCTAGTAACATCATTAGATGTGGACAACTGAACATGCAACGGTCGGCGGTGGTGGCCGCAGAGCTGAACAGGATTGTGGTGGAGCAGAGACTGGATGTGGTTGTATTTCAGGAACCATATGTCCCATTCGATACTGTGGTGGGCCTGCGGGGAAGAGTATTTGATTGTGGAACAAACCCGAAAGCAGGAATACTGGGAACTAACCAGGAAATGGACATTTCGATGATGGCTAGTGTTTCGAATGCACATCATGTGTGCGTTCAAATGTCAAAAGGCTCATTGGAATGCTGGATGGTCTCCTCCTACTTTCAGTTTGGGGATGACGTCCAAGAGCACTTGGACAGATGGGAAGTGATCACAGAAACACTAAGAGGAAAGCCATTAATCATGTGTGCGGATGCAAACGCAAAGTCAGAGTTGTGGCATTCTAACAACACCGACGACGCCGGAGAGCAAGTCGCCCAGTTCCTGCTAACAAACGATTTGGACGTGGTGAACAAAGAAGGTGAACTACCGACTTTCGTTTCGCAGGCCCATGGCAGTCAATCGTATCTAGACATCACAGTGGTAAACGAAAAAGCGAAAGACTATGTGAGGAAGTGGTCGGTTACTAAAGAGAGCTCCAGTGACCACAGACTCATAATCTTTGAGTTACATGGAGAAAAAAGGGTGATTCCTGAACTGGAAGATAAAGAAATAAGGTTCATTCATAATATGGCTGACTGGGCTGCCTTTGACCGTGCCCTGTTGGGAAGGCTTGAGAGATGGGAAACTCTGGAAAACATCGAAAGCAGAGTAAGCGCTATTACGAAAGTAATAAAGGAAACGTGTGAAGAACAGTTACGGAAAACGAAACCAGGTCTTCCTAACATGTCATGGTGGGACAGAGAACTGGAAGAAGACCGACGAGATCTTCGTCAGACAAGAAAAAGGCTCCACAAACTCAGAGGGGAGGAGCGTGAACTGTTCTCTCACGTATACAAGCGCAAGAAACAGGCCTATTTCAGTAGGGTGCGGAAAAAGAAAGCACGGTCGTGGGAAGAGTATGTAACCAGAGCAGGAAACGAAGATCCCTTTGGACTAGTGTACAAGCTAGCCTCGAACAAGGTCAAAAGAAGTACCCCACCACCTTGCATATCGGAAAATGGTGTACTGATAACTGATCAGCACAGATCCATGGAAGTCCTGCTTCACGCTCTCTTACCGGATGACTCTCTTGTGGAAGAGGGGGAGGAGCACGAAAAGAAAAGACAAGAAATGGAAATCGTCTCTGGAGAACAAGATGCGCCAGAATTCTCTGAGGAAGAACTCACAGCCATCGTCTACAAGATGAAAAATGGAAAAGCTCCTGGATTGGATGGAATTACCTCAGAAATTCTGAAAAGGTGCTACTCTAGGATCAAGAATATTCTTCTTGGAATATTCAATGACTGTCTTAGAAATGGAGTGTTCCCTTCCCCTTGGAAACTTGGGTGCTTGAAAGTGCTGTACAAAGGTAACAACAAGAAACTTGATGACCCTAAATCGTACCGTCCTTTGACATTGCTTCCGGTGCTGGGCAAAGTCTATGAGAAATTGATAAATAGAAGATTAATAATGGCCCTAGAAGCTGAGGGCACATTAAGTGAGAAACAATACAGCTTCAGAAAAGGCACAGGTACTGACTTCGCCCTGCATGACGTAATGAAGGCTATTAGGGAGAATCCTGAAAAGTACGTCATGGGGGTGTTTTTGGACATCTCAGGAGCCTTCGACAATGCCTGGTGGCCGGAGGTAATGTGGTAACTTAAAAGGAAGAAATGTCCAGCCAATCTGTACAGGGTCATTCAAGATTTCTTCAACAACAGGTGGAGTCTTTATTCTGCAAAGACTATGCAGGTAAAGAAGCGCCTGACGAAGGGATGCCCGCAGGGTTTGGTTCTCGGACCGATCCTGTGGAACGTCCTTTTCGATGGGTTTTTGGAGCTGGGTCTCCCACCGGGGTGCACTGTGTTTGGATATGCGGATGACAGACTTGTCCTGATATCTAGCAAGTCAAGAAGCGTTTTGGAGACGAAAGCCGCAGAAATCATGGGAAAGAGAAACACATGGGCAGAAACAGTCAAACTAAAATTTTCTGCAGAGAAAACAAAGACCATGCTGCTTAAGGGGAAGCTGCAGAGACCACCGACAGTGCGCTTCGGGGGGAACCCGGTCGGAAATGTGCACGAGTTCAAGTACCTGGGAGTCATCATGGATGAGAATATGAGCTTCCTTAAACATGTTGAGTATGTTTCTAGAAAGGCTATAGTGGTGTTCCAGAAATTAAAACGTATCGGAACTACCAGCTGGGGGCTGAGTTACTCAACCCTCAGAACAATATACAGAGCCACTTTTGAAGCTATAGTGACTTACGGCGCTGTGATGTGGTTCCACAGAGCTGAACTGACTCAGCACAAAAGGAGGCTCATCAGTGCTCTGAGGGCGGCACTGCTGACCGTTGCAAAGGCGTATAAAACAGTTCCTAACGAGTCGCTCCCAGTATTGGTTGGAGTATTGCCAATCGACCTATTGGTTAAGTACAGGGGTCTCACGGTGGAGAGATCTCGAGTCGCGGGGCCAAGCAAAGAAGCAAAGGACATGCTAATGGAGGAAATCATGGACCAGTGGCAGCACAGATGGGATATATCGGAGAAGGGCCGGTATACCTATGATTTCATATCTTGTATTAGAACTAGAATGAGCTGTAAATGGATAACAATAAACCATTACAGTATGCAACTGTACACTGGTCATGGTAACTTTAAAGCAAAGTTGCATGGCTTCGGGCTCGTGGGATCTTCACTGTGTGACGTATGTAGAGTCGACGATACAGTCCAGCATGTGATCATGGAATGCCTCAAGACCGAAGACATCAGGAACTGGCTGGAAATCGAAATGGAAGAAAAGGGCATTCACTTAGATCTGGGAAATGTACTAACGAACAAAGTTCTAAACAAACTTTGGAACAAATTCGCCACAAGAATTGGCAAAAGATTAGAAGAGTACGATATTTGGCAAAGAGACCAAATTTCTGATGACCCATAAAGGGTTACTCAGGTAAAGGCTTCACAAAAAGTAAGTCGGAGTATCTCTGATTGGCGAGGAGGATAGGTTTTAAGAGAAAACCGGTAGATAAACCGAGTAACGGCATCAAGAAATGTGAATGGCCCGAAGAGGCCAAGAGGAGAAAGTGCCATGCACTGTCTTACTCATCCGAGTACAGTTGCAGTGCGGGAGGATGGTGGGTGTGCTGGCCTTCGGGCCTTAAAACCTGGCCGGGAATGTATGTGAAACTTCTCAGCTCACTATATGGAGGTTGTCCTATGAACTGGTAGGGAATATATTTAAAATACTCTGCTCACTTTTAGGTGGTTGTCTAGTGAGATGGCCTGTAATATATTTGAATCTTCTCAGCTCATTATTTGGTAGTTGTCTGGTGAACTGGTCGGGAATATATATGATAACTCTCGGCTCAATATTAGGAGGTTGTCCAGTGAGCTGGCCGGGAATATATGTTAAACTTCTAGGCTCACTATACGGAGGTTGTCATGTGAGCTGGCCGGGAATATATGTGAAACTTCTAGGCTCACTATGGAGGTTGTCCAGTGAGCTGGCAAGGAAGATATGTGAAACTTCTCAGCTTGCTATTAGGTGGTTGTACAGTGAACTGGCCTGGAAGATATGTGAAACGTCACAGTTCACTATTAGCTGATTTTCCAGTGAGAGCTGGCCGGGAATATTTGTGAAACTTCTCAGCTCACTATTAGCTGATTGCCCAGAGACCTGGCCTAGAAGATATGAGAATCTTCTCAGCTCGCTATAAGGTGGTTGTACAGTGTGATGGCCGGGAAAATATGTGAAACTTTTCAGATCACTATTAGGAGGTGGTCCAGTGAGATGGCTGGGAATATGTGTGAAACTTCTCAGATAACTATTAGGATGTTGTCCAGTGAAATGGCTGGGAATATATGTGAATCATCTCAGGTCACTATTAGGAGGTTGTCCAGTGAGATAGCTGGGAATATATGTGAAACTTCTCAGCTCTCTGTGAGGTGTTTGGCCAGAAAGCTGTCTTGCAATGTAAGTGAAGCATCTCGGCTGCCCATAAGGTGATTGTCCAGTAAGCTGGCCGGTAATATATGTGAAACTTCTAGGCTCACTATTAGATGATTGTTCAGAGACCTGGCCTGGAAGATAACTGAAACTTCTCAGCTCGCTGTTATATGAGAATCCAGTGAGCTGGCCGGGAATATATGTGAAAATTGGACGCTCTCTTTTAGGTGGTTGTCCAGTGAGTTGGCCTGGAATATATGTGAAACTTCTCGGCTCACTTCTAGGTGGTTTTCCAGTGAGGTTGCCGGGAATATATGTGAATCTCCTCAGCTGACTCTCAGGTGGTTGTCCAGTGAGCTGGCCAGGATAATATATTTGAAATATCTCCACTGATTTTAAGGTGCTTGTGCACTGAGCTGACCTGCAATGTTAGTGAAACATCTCGGCAGAATATAAGGTGATTGTCCAGTAAGCTGGCCGGGATTATATGTGAAACTTCTCAGCTAACTAATCGCCGATTGTCCGGTTAACAGGCCTGGAAGATATGTGAAACTTCTCATTTCACTATTAGCTGATTGTCAAGAGACCTGTCCTGGTAGATATGTAAAACTTCTCAGCTCGCTATTAGGGATCGTCCAGTGAGCTGGCTGGGAATATTTGTGAAACTTCTAAGCTCACTATTAGCTGATTGTCCTGGGAGCCGGGAAGGAATATATATGAAACTTCTCAGCTCACTATTAGCTGATTGCCCAGAGACCTGGCCAGAAAGATATGTGAACCTTCTCAGCTCGCTATAAGGTGGTTGTACAGTGTGATGGCCGGTAATATATGTGAAACTTCTCAGCTCGCTATAAGGTGGTTGTACAGTGTGATGGCCGGTAATATATGTGAAACTTCTCAGCTCAATATTAGCTGATAGCCCAGTGAGCTGGCCTTGAAGATATGTGAAACTTCTGAGATCGCTATTAGGTGGTTGTCCAGTGAACTGGCCTGGAAGATATGTGAAACTTCTCAATTCATTATTAGCAGATTGTCCATTTAGCTGGCCGGGAATGTATGTGAAACTTCTCAAATCACTTTAAGGTGCTTGGCAAGTGAGCTGGCCGGCATTTTATATGAAACTTCTCGGCTGACTATAAGGTGGTTGACCAGTGAGCTGAATGGAATATTCGTAAAACTTCTCAGCTCACTATAAGATGATTGTCCAGTGAGCTTGGCGGGAATATATGTGAAACTTATCAGCTCACTATTAGCTGATTGTCCAGTGAACTGGTCTGGAAGATATGTGAAACTTCTCAGTTCACTATTAGCTGATTGTCCAGTGAGCTGGCCTGAAATATATGTGAAACTTCTCAGCTCACTATTAGGTGGTTGTCGAGTGAGCTGGCCAAGAATATATATGAAACTTCTCAACTCGTTATTAGCTGATTGTCCAGTGAGCTTGCAGGGAATATTTATTAAACTTCTTGGCTCACTATAAGGTGGTTGTCCAGTCTGCTGATCTTCAATGTATGTGGATATTCTCAGCTCACTATTAGGTTGTTGTCCTGTGAGCTGAACAAAAATGTATGTTAAACTTCTAAGCTCACTGTAAGGTGCTTGGCAAGTGAGCTGTCCGGCAATGTAAATGAAACTTCTCGGCTGAATATAAGGTGATTGTTCAGTGAGCTGGCAGGGAATATATGTGTAACTTCTCAATTTACTATTAGCTGTTTGTCCAGTGATATGGCCGGGAATGTATGTGAAACTGCTCATCTCGCTAGTACGTGATTGTCTAGTGAGCTGGCCTGGAAGATATGTGACTCTATTCAGCTCATGAATTGGATATTGATCAGTGAGCTTGCCGGGAATATATGTGAAACAGATAATCTCGCTGTTAGGTGATTGTCCAGTGAGCTTACCAGCTATGTAAGTGACTCATTATTAGCTGATTGTCCATTGAGATGGCCGAGAATATATGTGAAACCTCTCAGATCACTATTAGGAGGTTGTCCTGTGAGCTGGCCGGGAATATATATGTGAAACTTCTCGGCTCACTATACGGAGTTTGTCCACTGCGCTGGGCGGATATATATGTTAATCTTCTCAGCTCACTATTAAGAGGTTGCCTTGTGAGCTGGCTAGGAATATATGTTAAACTTCTCAGCTCATTATTAGGAGGTGGTCCAGTGAGCTGGGCGGGAATGTATGTGAAACTACTAGATTTATTATTATATGGTTGTCCAGTGAGCTGGCCGAGAATATGTGTGAAACTTCTCAGCTCACTATTAAGAGGGTGTCCTGTGAGTTGTCCGGGAATATATGTGAAACTTCTCGGCTCACTATACGGAGTTTGTCCAGTGAGCTGGGCGGGAATATATGTTAATCTTCTCAGCTCACTATTAGGAGGTTGCCTTGTGAGATGGCTGGGAATATATGTTAAACTTCTCAGCTCACTATTAGGAGGTGGTCCAGTGAGCTGGGCGGAAATGTACGTGAAACTACTAGATTTATTATTAGATGGGTGTCCAGTGAGCTGGCCGAGAAAATGTGTGAAATTTCTCAGCTCACTATTAAGTGGTTGTCCTGTGAGCTGGGCGGGAATACATGTTAATCTTCTCCGCTCACTATTAGGAGGTTGCATGGGAGCTGGCTGGGAATATATGTTAAACTTCTCAGCTCACTATTAGGAGGTTGTCCAGTGAGTTGGCCTGGAATATATGTGAAACTTCTCGGCTGACTTCTAGGTGGTTTTCCAGTGAGGTTGCCGGGAATATATGTGAATCTCCTCAGCTAACTCTTAGGTGGTTGTCCAGTATACTGGCCAGGATAATATATTTGAAATATCTTCGGGGATTTTAAGGTGCTTTAGCAATGAGCTGACCTGCAATGTTAGTGAAACATCTTGGCAGACTATAAGGTGATGGTCCAGTAAGCTGGCCGGGATTATATGTGAAACTTCTCAGCTAACTAATAGCTGATTGTCCAGTGAACAGGCCTGGAAGATATGTGAAACTTCTCAGTTCACTATTAGGAGGTTCTCCAGTGAGCTGGCTGGGAATATATGTGAAACTTCTCAGCTAACTATTAGGAGGTTCTCCAGTGAGCTGTCCTGGAATATATATGAAACTCTTCAGCTCACTATTAGGAGGTTGTCCAGTGAGTTGGCCTGGGATATATGTGAAACTTCTTGGCTGACATCTAGGTGGTTTTCCAGTGAGGTTGCCGGGAATATATGTGAATCTCCTCAGCTAACTCTTAGGTGGTTGTCCAGTGAACTGGCCAGGATAATATATTTGAAATATCTTCGCTGATTTTAAGGTGCTTGTGCTGTGAGCTGACCTCTCAATGTTAGTGAAACATCTCGGCAGTCTATAATGTGATTGTCCAGTGAGCTAGCCGGGAATATATGTTAAAAGTCACAGCTCAGTATCAGCTGATTATCCAGAGAGCTAGCCGGGAATATATTTGAAACTTCTCTGCTCACTATCGGCTGGTTGTCCAGTGAGATGGCCGGGAATATATGTGAAACCTCTCAGATCACTATTAGGAGAATTCCAATTGAGATGGTCCGTAATATATGTTAATCTTCTCAGCTCACTATTAGGACATTGTCCAGCGATCTGGCCAGGAATGTGTGTGATTCTACTAGACTCAGTATTACAAGGTTGTCCAGTGAGCTGGCCGAGAATATTTGTTAAACTTTTCAGCTCACTTTTAGGAGGTTCTGCAGTGAGCTGGGCGGGAATATATGATAAAAATCTCAGCTCACAATTAGGTGTTTCACAAATTCTCTGGCTGGGAATATATGTTAAACTTCTCAGCTCACTATAAGGAGGTTGTCAATTGAGCTGTCTGGGAAGATATGTGTAACTACTCTGCTCACTATTAGGTGTTTGTCGAGAGAGCTGTCCGTGAATAAATGTGATACATTACCGCTCACTATTATGTATTAGTCAAGTAAGCTGGCCGGGATATATGAGAATGTTTTCGGCTGACTAGTTGTTGGTTGTCCAGTGAGCTGGCCCGGAATATATGAGACTCTTCTCAGCTCAGTATCAGGTGATTGTCCAGTGAGCTAGCCGGGAATATATGTGAAACTTCTCAGCTTACTATTAGCTGATTGTCCAGTGAGCTGGACGGGAATCTATGTGAAACTTCTCAGCTCGCTATTAGTAGTTGTCCAGTGAGCTGGCCGGGAATATATGCGCAACTTCTCAGCTCACTGTAAGAAGGTTGTCCAGGGGGCTGGCCAGGAATATATGTGAAACTTCTCAGCCCACTATTAGGTTGTTGTCCAGTGTGCTGGCCGTGAATCTATGTGAAACTTCTCAGCTCACTATTAGCTGATTGTCCAATGAACTGGCCTGGAAGATATGTGAAACTTCTCAGCTCGCTATTAGTAGTTGTCCAGTGAGCTGGCCGGGAATATATGCGCAACTTCTCAGCTCACTGTAAGAAGGTTGTCCAGGGGGCTGGCCAGGAATATATGTGAAACTTCTCAGCCCACTATTAGGTTGTTGTCCAGTGTGCTGGCCGTGAATCTATGTGAAACTTCTCAGCTCACTATTAGCTGATTGTCCAATGAACTGGCCTGGAAGATATGTGAAACTTCTCAGCTCGCTATTAGTAGTTGTCCAGTGAGCTGGCCGGGAATATATGCGCAACTTCTCAGCTCACTATAAGAAGGTTGTCCAGGGGTCTGGCCAGGAATATATGTGAAATTTCTCAGCTCACTATTAGGTGTTTTCCGAGCGAGCAGGTTTGGATAACATATGTGAAACTTCTCACCTCACTATTAGAAGATTGTCCAATGAGATGGCTTGGAATATATGTGAAACCTCTCAGAACAGTATTAGGTGGTTGTACAGTGAGATGGCCGGGAATATATGTGAAACTTCTCAGCTCAGTATTAGGTGGTTGTCCGGTAAGCTGGCCTGGAATATATGTGAATCTTCTCAGCGCACTATTAGGAGGTTGTCCATTAAGCTGATCGGGAATATATATGTGAAACTTCTCAGCTCACTCTTAGGTGTTTTTCGAGCGAGCAGGTTTGTATAACATATGTGAAACTTCTCACCTCATTATTAGAAGGTTGTCCAGTGAGATGGCTTGGAATATATGTGAAACCTCTCAGAACATTATTAGGTGGTTGTACAGTGAGATGGCCAGGAATATATGTGAAACTTCTCAGCTCAGTATTAGGTGGTTGTCCGGTAAGCTGGCCTGGAAGATATGTGAATCTTCTCAGCTCGCTATCACTAGTTGTCCAGTGTGCTGTCCGGGAATATATGTGAAACTTCTCAGCTCACTATTAGCTGATTGAACGGAGACCTGGCCTTGAAGATATGTGTAACTTCTCAGCTAGCTATAAGGTGGTTTAAAGTGAGATAAGCGGGAATATATGTGAAATTTCTCAGCTCAATATTAGGTGGTTGTCCAGTGACCAGGCCTGGAAGATTTGTGAAATTTCTCAGCTCACTATTAGGTGGTCGTCCAGTGAGTTGGCCAAGATTATATCTTAATCTTCTCAGCTCAGTATTAGGAGGTTTTACAGTGAGCAGCCGGGAATATATGTGAAACTTTTCGGTTCACTGCAAGATGTTTGTCTAGTGAGTTGGCTTTGAATATATGTGAAACTTATCCGCTTATTATAAGGAGATTGTCCAGGAGAGCTGGCCGGGAATATATTTGATAGGGCTCGGCTGACTTTTATGAGGTTGACCTTTGAGCTGGACGGGAATATATGTGTAACTACTCAGCTCACTATTAGGGGTTTGTCGAGTGAGGTGTCCAGGAATATAATAGATACATAACAGCACACTATTATGTGATTGTCAAGCAAGCTGGCCGGGAATATATGAGAATGGTTTTTCCTGACTATTTGGTGGTTGTCCAGTGAGCTGGTCCGGAATATATGAGAAACTGCTCAGGTCTCTATTAGGTAGTAGTCCAGTGTGCTGGCCAGCAATATAAGTTAAATATCTCGGCTGACTATAAGGTGATTGTCCATTGAGCTAGCCGGTAATATATGTTAAACTTCTCAGCCCACCATCAGCTGATTGTCCAGTGAGCTAGCCAGGAATATATGTGAAACTTATTATCTCACTATCAACTGATTGAACAGTGAGCTGGCCGGGAATATATGTGAAACTTTTCAGATCACTATTAGGAGGTTGTCCAGTGAGATGGCTGGGAATATATGTGAAACTTCTCAGATCACTATTACAAGGTTGTCCAGTGAGATGGCTAGGAATATATGTGAATCATCTCAGATCATTATTAGGAGGTTGTCCAATGAGATGGCTGGGAATATATGTGAAACTTCTCAGCTCACTGTGAGGTGTTTGTCCAGTAAGCTGTCTTGCAATGTAAGTGAAGCATCTGGGCTGCACATAAGGTGATTGTCCATTAAGCTGGCCGGTAAAATATGTGAAACTTCTCGTCTCACTATTAGATGATTGTACAGAGACCTGGCCTGGAAGATAACTGAAACTTCTCAGATCGCTATTATATGAGAATCCAGTGAGCTGGCAGGGAATATATGTGAAAATTGGCAGCTCTCTATTTGGTGATTGTCCAGTAAGCTGGCCGGGATTATATGTGAAACTTCTCAGCTAACTAATCGCTGATTGTCCAGTGAACAGGCCTGGAAGATATGTGAAACTTCTCAGTTCACTATTAGCTGATTGTCCAGAGACCTGTCCTGAAAATTATGTGAAACTTCTCAGCTCGCTATAAGGGATTGTCCATTGAGCTGGCTGGGAATATATGTGAAACTTCTCAGCTCACTATTAGCTGATTGTCCTGGGAGCTTGGCGGGAATATAAATGAAACTTCTCAGCTCACTATTAGCTGATTGTTCAGTGAACTGGCCTCGAAGATATGTGAAACGTCACAGTTAACTATTAGCTGATTTTCCAGTGAGAGCTGGCCGGGAATATTTGTGAAACTTCTCAGCTCACTAATAGCTGATTGCCCAGAGACCTGGCCAGGAAGATATGTGAATCTTCTCAGCTCGCTATAAGGTGGTTGTACAGTGTGATGGCCGGTGATATATGTGAAACTTCTCAGCTCACTATTAGCTGTTGCCCAGTAAGCTGGCCTTGAAGATATGTGAAACTTCTGAGCTCGCTATTAGGTGGTTGTCCAGAGAGTGGGCAGGGAGTATATATGAAAATTCTCAATTCATTATAAGCAGATTGTCCATTGAGCTGGCCGGGAATGTAAGTGAAACTTCTCAAATCACTTTAAGGTGCTTGGCAAGTGATCTGGCCGGCAATGTAGATGAAACTTCTCGACTGACTATAAGGTGGTTGTCCAGTGAGCTGACTGGGAATATTCGTGAAACTTCTCAGCTCACTATAAGATGATTGTCCAGTGAACTGGCCTGGAAGATATGTGAAACTTCTCAGTTCACTATTAGCTGATTGTCCAGTGAGCTGTCCTGCAAGATATGTTACTCTTCTCAGCTCACTATTAGGATATTGTTCAGTGAGCTTGCCGGGAAAATATGTGAAACTTCTAAGCTCACTATTAGGAGTTTGTGCAGTGAGCTGGCCGGGAATATATGTGAAACTACTCATCTCACTCTCAGGAATTTCTCGAACGAGCTGGCAGGGATAATATACATGAAACTTCTGTGATCAATATTAGGAGATTTTCCATAGAGATGGCCGGGAATATATGTTAAACTTCTCTGCTCATAATAGGTTGGTTGTCCGGTGAGCTGGCCGGGAATATATGTGAAACTTCACAGTTCACTATTAGGAGGTTGTCCATTGAGTTGGCTGGAAATAAATGTTAATCTTCTCGGATCACAATAATGTGGTTGTGCAATGAGCTTGCCGGGAATGTATGTGAAACTTCTCAGCTCACTATTAATAGGTTGTCCAGTGAGCTGGCCGGGAATATATGTTAAACTTCTCAGCTCCTTTCTTAGGTGTTTTTCGAGCGAGCTGGCTAGAATTATACATGTGAAACTTCTCAGCTCACAATTAGGAGGTAGTCCAGTGAGCTGGCCGGGTATATATGTTTGACTTATCAGCTCCTATCTTAGGTGTTGTTTTAGCGAGCTGACTGGGATTATACATGTGAAACTTCTCAGCTCACTATTAGGAGGTTGTCCAGTGAGCTGGCCGGGAATATATGTGAAACTTCTCAGCTCACTATTAGGAGATTGTCCAGTGAGCTGGCTGAGAATATATGTGAAACTTCTCAACTCTTTTCTTAGGTATTTTTCGAGCCAGCTGGCTGGGATTATATATGTGAAACTTCTCAGCTCACTATTAGGAGGTTGTCCAGTGAGCTGGCCGGGAATATATGTTAAACTTCTCAGCTAACTATTTGGAGGTTGTTAAGTGAGCTGGCTGGGAATATATGTTAAACTTCTCAGCTCACTATTAGGAGGTGGTCCAGTGAGCTGGGCGGGAATGTNAGTGTGCAGGCCGGGAATATGTGTTAAACTTCTCAGCTCACTATTAGGAGGTGGTCTAGTGAGCTGGCCGGGAATGTATGTGAAACTTCTAGACTCACTATTAGATGGTTTTCCAGTGAGCTGGCCGAGAATATATGTGAAACTTCTCAGCTCACTATAAGAAGGTTGTCTTGTGAGCTGGCCGGTAATATATGTTAAACTTCTCAGCTCACTATTAGGATATTGTCTATTGATGTGGCCGAGAATTAATGTTAAACTTCCTGGCTTCCAATATAGTGGTTGTACAATGAGCAGGCCGGGATTGTATGTGATACTACTCAGCTCACTATATGAAGGTTGTCCAGTGAGCTGGCCGGGAATATATATTAATCTTATAACCTCACTATTAAGAGTTTGTCCAATGAGCTTGCCAGGAATGTATGTTAAACTACTAGACTCATTATTAGGTTGCTGTCCAGTTAGCTGGCCTAGAATATATGTTAAACTTTTCAGCTCACTATTAGGAGGTTGTCTAATGAGCTGGCCAGGAATATAGGATAAACTTCTAGGCTCACTATACGGAGGTTGTCCAGTGAGATGGCCGGGAATATATGTGAAACTTCTCAGCTCACTATTAGCTGATTGTCTAATGAGCTTGCCTGGATGATATATGTGAAACTTCTCAGCTCGCTACAAGATGGTTGTCCAGTGAGCTGGCCGGGTATGTATATGAAACTTCTCAACTCATTATTAGCTTGCTGTCCAGTGAGCTGACAGGTAATGTATGTGAAACTTCTCAGCTCACTTTAAGGTGCTTGGCAAGAGAGCTGGCCGGCAATTTAAATGAAACCTTTCGGTTGACTATAAGGTGATTTTCCTGTGAGCTGGCCAGGAATATATGAGAACATTGGCTGCTCACTATTACGTGGTTGTCCAGTGAGCTAACCGGGAATGTATGTGAAACTTCTCAGCACACTTTAAGTTGCTTGTAAGTGATCTGGCTGGCAATGTAAATGAAACCTTTCGGCTGACCAACAGGTGATTGTTTGGTGAGCTGGTCGGGAATATATATGTAACTTCTCAGATCACTATTAGGTTGTGGTCTATTGAACAGAACAGAAATTAATGTGAAACTACTCAGATCACCATTATGTGGTTGACCAGTGAGCTGGCCGGGAATATATGTGAAACTTATCATTTCGATTTTATGTTGTTTGTCGAGTGAGTTGGCCGGAAATGTATGAGAAACTTCTCGTATCTCTATTAGGTGGTTGTCGAGTGACCTCGTCGGGAATATATGTGAAACTACTGGACTCACAATTAGGTGGTTTTCCAGTGAGCATACCGGGAAAACACACAAAACTACTCGATTCACTATAAGTGTTTGTCTAGTCAGCTGGCAGGAAATATATATATGAAACTTTTTAGATCTCTATTTGTAGATTGTCCAGTGAGCTGACCGGGAACATATGAGAAACATCTCAGATCATTACTATGTAGTTGTCGGGTGAACTCGCCGGGAATAAATGTGAAACTTCTCGGATCACTATTAGGTGGTTGTCGAGTGAGCTCGCCGAAAATATATTCGAAACTTCTCACTTGACTTTAAGGTAGTTTGTGGAGTGGGCTGGCCGGAACAATATGTGAATCTTATCGGATCAAAATTAGGAGGTTGTCGAGTGAGTTCGCCGGGAATATATGTGAAACTTCTCACTTTACTTTTAGGTTGTTTGTGGAGTGATCTGTTCGGAAATGTATGTTAATCTTCTCGGATCACTATTACGTGTTTGTTGATTGAGCTCTCCGGGAATATATGTGAATCTTCTCGGATCACTATTAGGTTGTTTGTGGAGTGAGCTCACCGGAAATGTATGGGAATCTTCCCGGATCACTAATGGGTGGTTGTCGAGGGAGCTAGCCAGGAATATATGGGAAACATCTCACTTCACATTTAGGTGGTTTTCTAGTGAGCTCTCCGGAGATATTTGTGAAACCTCTCGGATCCCTATTATGTGGTTGTCCAATCAGCTCGCCGGGAATATTCGTGTAACTTCTCACTTAACATTTAGATTGTTTGTCGAGTGAGCACTCCGGAAATGTTTGTGAATCTTCTCTGCTGAGTATAAGTTAGTTGTCGAGTGAGCTGGCCTGGAATATATTTGAAAAATCTCAGATGACTATAAGGTTGTTGTCTAGAGAGCTGACCTGGAATATATGGTAAACTTCTCAGCTCACTTTTATGTTGTTTGTCGAGTGAGCTCACCGGAAATGTATGTGAAACTTCTGGGATCACTATTAGGTGATTGTCAAGTAGGCTAGCCTGGAATATATGTGAAAATTCCCTGGTGAATATTAGGTAGTTGTACAGTAAGCTCGCCGGAAATGTATGTGAATCTTATTGGATCACTATTAGGTGGTTGTCGAGTGAGCTTCCTTTAAATATATAGGAATCTTATCTGCTGACTATTAGGTTTTAGTCCAGAGAGCTGGCCTGGGATATATGCAAATCTATCACTTCACTTTTAGGTGGTTGTGGAATGAGATCGCCAGAAATTTATGTGAAACTTCTCGGATCACAATTACGTGGTTGTCGAGTGACCTGGCCAGTAATATATGTGAAAAAAATCTGCTGACTATTAGGTAGTAGTCCAGTTAGAACGCCGGAAATGCATGTGAAACTTATCAGATCACCATAAGGTGGTTGATGAGTAAGGTCACAGGAATTATATGCGAAACATATCTGCTGACTATTAGGTTGTAGTCCAGAAAGCAGGCCTGGTATATATGCAAATCTATCACTTCACTTTTAGGTGGTTGTCGAGCGAGCTCGCAGGAAATGTATGTGAAACTTCTCGGATCACTATAAGGTGGTTGTCGAGTGACCTGGCCAGGAATATATGTGAAAATTCTCTGTTGACTATTAGATAGTAGTCCAGTTAGAATGCTGGAAATGTATTTGAACTTTTGTGATAACTATTAGATGGTTGTCGAGTGACCTGGTCAGGGATATATGTGAAAATTCTCTGCTGACTATTAGGTAGTAGTCCAGTTAAAATGACAGACATTTATGTGAAACTTCTCGGATCACAATCAGGTGGATGTCGAGTGACCTGGCCTGGAATATATGTGACAATTCTCTGCTGACTTTTAGGTAGTAGTACTGTTAAAACGCCAGAAATGTATGTGAAACTTCTCGGATCACAATTAGGTGGTTGTCGAGTGAGCTCGCAGGAAATAAATGCGAAACTTATCTGCTGACTATTAGGTTCTAGTCCAGGGAGCTGGCTTGGGATATATGTAAATCTATCACTTCTCTTTTAGGTGGTTGTCGAGTGAGTCCGCTGGAAATTTATGTGAAACTTCTCGGATCACAATTAGGTTGTTGTCAAGAGATCTGGCCAGGAATATATGTGAAAGGTCTCTGTTGACTATTAGATAGTAATCCAGTTAGAATGCTGGAAATGTATTGGAAACTTCTGTGATAACTTTTAGATGGTTGTCGAGTGACCTGGTCAGGAATAAATGTGAAATTTCTCTGCTGACTATCAGGTAGTAGTCCAGTTAAAATGACAGAAATTTATGTGAAAATTCTCGGATCACAATCAGGTGTATGTCGAGTGACCTGGCCAGGAATATATGTGAAAATTCACTGCTGACTTTTAGGTAGTAGTCCAGTTAGAACGCCGGAAATGTATGTGAAACTTCTCGGATCACAGTTAGGTGGTTGTCGATTGAGTTCGCAGGAAATATATGCGAAACTTATCTGCTGACTATTAGGTTCTAGCCCAGTGAGCTGGCCTGGGATATATGTAAATCTACCACTTCTCTTTTAGGTGGTTATAAAGAGAGCTCGCTGGAAGTATATGTGAATCTTATCGGATCACAATTAGGTGGTTGTCGAGTGAGCCAGCCAGTAATATATGTGAAAATTCTCTGCTGACTATTACGTAGTAGTCCAGTTAGAACGCTGGAAATTTATGTGAAATTTCTCGGATCACTATTAGGTGGTTGTCGAGTGAGCTCGCAGGAAATAAATGCGAAACTTATCTGCTGACTATTAGGTTATAGTCCAGGGAGCTGGCCTGGGACATATATAAATCTATCACTTCTCTTTTAGGTGGTTGTAAAGTGAGCCCGCCGGAATTGTATGTGAAACTTATCGGATCACAATCAGGTGGATGTCGAGTGACCTGGCCAGGAATATATGTGAAAATTCTCTACTGACTATTAGGTATTAGTGACCTGGCCAAGAATATATGTGAAAATTCTCTACTGACTATTAGTTAGTACTACAGTTAGAATGCTGGTAATGTATGTGAAACTTCTTGGATCACAATTACGTGGTTGTCGAGTAGCCTGGCCAGGAATATATGTGAAAATTCTCTGCTGACTAATAGGTAGTATTCCAGTTAGAACACCGGGAAATGTATGTGAAACTTCTCGTATCACAATTAGGTGGTTGTCGATTGAGCTAGCAGGAAATATATGCGAAACTTATCTGCTGACTATTAGGTTCTTATCCAAGGAGCTGGCTTGGGATATATGTAAATCTATCACTTCTCTTTTAGGTGGTTGTCGAGTGAAACCGCTGGAAATTTATGTGAAACTTCTCGGATCACAATTAGGTTGTTGTCGAGAGACCTGGCCAGGAATATATGTGAAAAGTCTCTGTTGACTATTAGATAGTAGTCCAGTTAGAATGCTGGAAATGTATTGGAAACTTCTGTGATAACTATTAGATGGTTGTCGAGTGACCTTGTCAGGAATATATGTGAAAATTCTCTGCTGACTATCAGGTAGTAGTCCAGTTAAAATGACAGAAATTTATGTGAAATTTCTCGGATCACAATCAGGTGTATGTCGAGTGACCTGGCCAGGAATATATGTGAAAATTCTCTGCTGACTATTATGTAGTAGTCCAATTAAAATGACAGAAATTTTTTTAAACTTCTCGGATCACAAATAGATGGTTGTCGAGTGACCTGGCCAGGAATATATGTGAAAATTCTCTGCTGACTTTTAGGTAGTAGTCCAGTTAGAACGCCGGAAATGTATGTGAAACTTCTCGGATCAATATTAGGTGGTTGTTGAGTGAGCTCGCAGGGAATATACGCGTAATTTATCTGCTGAATATTAGGTTGTAGTCCAGAGAGCTGGCCTGGGATATATGAAAAACCTATCACTTCACTTTTAGTGGTTGTCGAGTGAGCTCGCAGGAAATGTATGTGAAACTTCTCGGATCACTATAAGGTTGTTGTCGAGTAACCTGGCCAGGAATATCTGTGAAAATTCTCTGCTGACTAATAGGTAGTAGACTAGTTAGAACGCCGGAAATGTATGTGTAACTTCTCGGATCACAATTAGGTGGTTGTCGAGTGACCTGGCCAGTAATATATGTGAAAAATATCTGCTGACTATTAGGTAGTAGTCCAGTTAGAACGCCGGAAATGTATGTGAAACTTCTCGGATCACAGTTAGGTGGTAGTCGATTGAGTTCGCAGGAAATATATGCGAAACATATCTGCTGACTATTAGGCTCTAGTCCAGAGAGCTGGCCTGGGATAAATGCAAATCTATCACTTNTCGGATCACAATCAGGTGTATGTCGAGTGACCTGGCCAGGAATATATGTGAAAATTCTCTGCTGACTATTATGTAGTAGTCCAATTAAAATGACAGAAATTTTTTTAAACTTCTCGGATCACAAATAGATGGTTGTCGAGTGACCTGGCCAGGAATATATGTGAAAATTCTCTGCTGACTTTTAGGTAGTAGTCCAGTTAGAACGCCGGAAATGTATGTGAAACTTCTCGGATCAATATTAGGTGGTTGTTGAGTGAGCTCGCAGGGAATATACGCGTAATTTATCTGCTGAATATTAGGTTGTAGTCCAGAGAGCTGGCCTGGGATATATGAAAAACCTATCACTTCACTTTTAGTGGTTGTCGAGTGAGCTCGCAGGAAATGTATGTGAAACTTCTCGGATCACTATAAGGTTGTTGTCGAGTGACCTGGCCAGGAATATCTGTGAAAATTCTCTGCTGACTATTAGGTAGTAGTCTAGTTGGAACGCCGGAAATGTATGTGTAACTTCTCGGATCACAATTAGGAGGTTGTCGAGTGACCTGGCCTGGAATATGTGTGAACTTTTCTACTGACTATTAGGTTTTAGTGATCTGGCCAAGAATATATGTGTAAATTCTCTACTGACTATTAGTTAGCAGTACAGTTAGAATGCTGGTTATGTGTGTGAAACTTCTCGGATCACAATTCGGTGGTTGTCGAGTGA
>NQII01006590.1:7339-29730 GCA_002778355.1 Clitarchus hookeri
GGATTGAGAGTTGAGAGATTTGTAAAGTTCTTAATAGGTCATTCATGGTAAATTGAGCACGTTTAACAGCTCTATTTCACTTCTACCTTCAGTCAGTTTATATCTTTCTGTCGCGTGAAAATATCCACTTTGCCATTTGCTTAATTTTTCACACAATGTTTACATTTTACCGCTACGAAATTTAAAGTCTACTGTACCCACCAAATAAATACACGAGCGATGAAGGTGACATAGATACCTGCAAAAATGTCTGCCTAATATTGATCCGTGTACACTGGTTCTATATACAATTCAGTTCCTCTGTATTCTTCTCTCCCGATGGAAGAAGTGAGCTGTAGATAGAGCAGCACGGAATGTATGACCGAGGGAGGGCAAGTGGGAATAGCTTGAGGTAACCTGCCAGCCAGTGGTAAAGCCCGCCATGTTTCCCAGCTGTAAAAATAGGAAATTACTCCTTTGGCAATTAACCTTGTATACATAGTACCTAGGCATTAGCCACATTGTACAGCGACCCCTAGTCTTTCAAGATCGTCATGTTCAATGCCCAAGCAAATTGTACGTTTATACTATATGGACTAGGCCTTTAATCATTCAAGGGCAAAATATTCTTGTTTCATACTAAGCACTTATCCTTACTTGGTAAGAACCTGGAAATGTTCATAAAATTATTCACAATGTTTTACTTCAATTACAAGATTTAATCATAGCAAACCAGTCGTAAATTTTAATTCATTACAAGACTGACAAAGAAATTTGTGGTACTATTTTCTAGCTCCTAAAGAAAAAAGGCAAACCTTGAAATTTGCATTTCCATCAACATAGATCAAAATTTGGATGCTAGCACTTGGATACCGACTCAATATTCATGAATGTTGAGCCGTCGCTTTCGCTTCCTTGCTACACAATCCTGACGCCTCAGTTTAGTACGTCATAAAGGACCGTCCTTTAGAAAAAAGAGGAAGGATATTGAATTGTGTCTGGAGTAACAGATGGTACAGTGAAATGACACAATTACTAATTAAATGTGTGTACAAAGTTCAACAAAATTAAAAAAAAAGTGTGCAGCTTAATGTTATATCAGCCTACATATTTTACAGTTTTTAAACTACAGTCGGTTCACGACTGAAAGAAACTTTTGAAAGTCAACCTTTGAAAAAACACCCTAGCCGTTAGCGACATGCATATAACATTACAAACAGCGGCGAGCGCGGATACAGTTATGCCGTTAGGTTGCCAGCACAAAGAGAGGAAATAGTTCCAAAGTTTTAACGTCATTGTTAACTTATCGCTTACAAATGGGTGTCGAAAAGAATTGTATCTTATTATGCCAATTATTAATGACGTGATGCTAACGTATTTAGATTTCAACGTTTCTTGCATAGTCACATGATTACGCTCAAGGTTAAAGTAATGCGGCCATTTGTTTACTAACCTTCGTTCCTTGTGTTGTTGACACACGTGCCAGAGAATTTGTGCGATTATATTGTTTAACCTATAATAATTCATTTATTTGTCTTGTTTTACTAATATCCTGACTTTATTATTTGGTTTTTAATAACGTATGATTTTTATTTGTGCTCACTTTCAGTTCTAATTTATTTTGTTTTTATGTGTTTCGTGCACGTGTCTTTCCTTTGCCACTCTATTCTAACGTTGCAGTATTTGCACATAAGAATTGTTTTCACATTGTCGAAGACGTAGAATCCTTCACTCGCAAACTCTGCCGTCCTGTCAAAAACCGTCACAACCATTTTTAAATAACGTTTTACAACTGCGCGAAACATCCGACTCAACCACCACGCCATTTTAACGTCTGTAGCAATTATGATCAATACTGATGATCTTGCCTTCGATGTACGGGTATTTATCGAAAGTAACTAACAATAGATTGTAAATATACAACTATCGAGGGAAAATGAGAGATTTTGAGGGAAAAAGGAAAATTGAGGAAAATTCTAGGAATTTTGCGTGTTTNACAACTATCGAGGGAAAATGAGAGATTTTGAGGGAAAAAGGAAAATTGAGGAAAATTCTAGGAATTTTGCGTGTTTTTGAGGGAAAAAAGGGAAGCTTCTGGAGAAAAACGGGTAAAACAAGATGGCGGTCGGAAATACTCCGCCTCCGAATCTTGAATCCTGGTCCAGAACATAATATACTATACTACTCACGTGATACATGTTGAACACACATTTTTGTTTGCATTGGTATTACCAACGCTTCCTCTGCCCTTATATTTACTCTAAGAACTCGACGGTTCCCCTTATTATTTTTTTGTATCTCAGCACTTTCTTTATTTATTTTCCTGACTTCCCACGGAAAACTNCTCGACGGTTCCCCTTATTATTTTTTTGTATCTCAGCACTTTCTTTATTTATTTTCCTGACTTCCCACGGAAAACTTAGTGCCGAATACACAGTTAATTGCAGCTGAATTAAACTACTTGTTACAAAAGTGAAGCAGAGTTACAGGCTCGAACAGGGCCTGGAGCTGGTGTATTTATATTCACAAACATGTAAAAAAGAAAGAAAAAAAGCAGCAGGGTGGTTCAAAAAGGCTTGCAAACAAAAAAAATTCCTACGTTTCTCAAGTAATTTTATATAATNAAAAAAGCAGCAGGGTGGTTCAAAAAGGCTTGCAAACAAAAAAAATTCCTACGTTTCTCAAGTAATTTTATATAATTTTAATCCACTTGTTGCATGATAAAACTTATATCTGGAATATGGAATTTAATTTTAAATACTTACATCACACTTTATTCGGCCTACAATATTTACTTTTACGCTTTGAATAATTTGTTTCCAAGTTTGAAGTAACCGTGAATGCACTATACATGCAGTGCGACTAGTAGCATGCACGCAAGTTCAGAGCATTGAGCTTAGTGGCGATGGCGCGCTTCATTCTAATGGCAATGTCGTCCTTATCGCACCCGCGCTTCTCGGCCTCGATAGGCGGGAAAAAGTTCCAGGTGGAGACGGCAGCGCCTGCCTGCTACTACGCTAGGAAACTCTTCTGGCAGCGCGATCCCGTGACCAGGATGAAACTAGCGACGTAACATGGAGGGTTTACTAGGAGTACACAGCTGCGCGCCCAAGGTCAAGGAGCGAGAGAGAGAGAGANCTAGCGACGTAACATGGAGGGTTTACTAGGAGTACACAGCTGCGCGCCCAAGGTCAAGGAGCGAGAGAGAGAGAGCGATAAGGGCGACATTAACACGCACGCCTAGCGCCTCGTCGCCCCTACGCGCAAGGCGTGCAGNGAGAGAGAGAGAGCGATAAGGGCGACATTAACACGCACGCCTAGCGCCTCGTCGCCCCTACGCGCAAGGCGTGCAGTGTTTCCGTCGTGGTCCTGTACTGTGCTAATTGGATATGCAACAGTGGCACTTTATTACACGCGATGAAAGCCCACAGGTGAAACTACGCCCGTATAATCGCACTTAAGCAAACTGCATAGGCAAGCTTTAAAATGCGATATGTAACCATTTTCATGATTTTTTCTCTTTGAATATACTTAATATAATAAAAGTAACAATATTGAGGCATATATATATTTTTTTACCTTTTATGGCAAAAAGTCTTATTTCCAGAACGTGTATTTGCCAATATACGTGAAGACGCGCAAACAAAGATTTCACAGAAAATGTGTCACTTCTTTAAGGGCTGAAATATAGTGGATGATCAATACGTGCGCTTATGTTCCCTGGTTATGATTACAATCGCCGTGCACGCTGTCGAGAAAGCCCTTGGGCGCCGCAAGCTGGTGGCAATCACCGCTCGTGGTGAAGTTACAAAGGATGTTCCCTTGAAAGGAGGCTCCGTCTCGCGTCTTAATCCCATTTCACTCCGCCATCAATCCCCGCCCGCGGGGAGAATGGCGGTGACGAGCGGACAAACGGAGCTGCCGAGAAACACGGCCACATTAGCGCGATTACCTCGCGGCTGCGTGCAAGAAGGGGCTACGCCGCACGCACCGTCCCACGTCGTCCGCGCGAACCGGAGACGCGATCCACGATCGTGGGAGGACAGCACGCCCACGTTAACTAACGAATCATCCTGGCAATGCACGCATCGCGCGAGTTATTGCCTTCTCTTCCGAGAATATCAACCAGAATAATCGTCGCTATACTTGTTTTCTTGGAAATCTTTCAACAGAATGTCACCACAATCGTGCTGACAGAAAAAAAACTTATAAACAGTAAAATATTTCTATGCAACAGTATGTGTGTGTATGTATACACATATATGTACATATATATGCGTATACATATATATGTATACACATATATATGTACACACATTTATATGTACACACATATCTTGACCACCCACAATAACTTCGTACCGGGGTTACAAAGGAAAAAAGTGTTTCACACAAAGGTTATGCAACCGGAAGGGGAAAAATACTGCTGAGGAGTCAGCCTTATAGCATTATTTATTCGTGAAATAAGAGTACAGTATTTTTAATGACACCATGTCACGTATATATTGGTCAAACGTTCAATGTAGCTCGTCAAGACCTATCCAAAAATAGATCACGATGTACCAGTCGAATAAACAGATAGTTAACAACCGCCAGACATTGGGACTCATAAGTGTTCATGAAGACCAGTTATGTGATGCCTTGCGGCACGATTGCACTGCATGGTACAGTAGAGTATGACGTTGACGCTCTGCATTTGACGTAGAGGTGATGTAAACAGTGCAGGTACCCAGAGTTGCGTACCCCATGCCACAGAGGTTGCTCCTAGAGGAAACAAAGCAACACACATGACACGACTACTACTCAGTCAGTCATCCACGTGCAGTCGAATACAGCACACTGCGCAGTGAGAGTTGTCGTAACGGAAACAGCACTCCAACAGCGAGAAGGTATAAACGCGCCGCTCACCAATGGAGAATGCAGGTCAGCAGACGAATGTGTTCGTATTCTTTTGCAGTACAGTTCAGCACGTTAGTGAGTTGTACTGAAACACACTCACGCAGGTCTGTTTTTGCCATTATCGGTAGCTTNCAGTACAGTTCAGCACGTTAGTGAGTTGTACTGAAACACACTCACGCAGGTCTGTTTTTGCCATTATCGGTAGCTTAGTTTGCTCGCACGTCGTTCATTCTGTTGAAGGTCGGCGTAATGCTAAGTCAGACGGAGCAACTCTACAAAGAGCGACAATGCTCGGTGCTCAATGGAACTTCCGTTCCATGACGGAACGTCGCGCACATATAATCGAGTGAGTGAAGAGATTTAGGCGGCTCTTAACATCGAGGTTTCGAGAGCCGGCGAGGGTGAAACGAGCTGAGAATGGAGCAGCACCGGAACGCAAGGGCGGGGCAAACCAGGATATTACTGAGAAAACCCGCCGACGAGCGGCATCGTCCGGCAAGATTCCCGCCTGCGGAAATCCGGGAATCAAAACCGGTTTTACTATGTGGGAGGCGAGTAGTCTTACCACTATACCACCGTGGCTCCGCATATACAATTGAAGTGTCATCGTGATAATAATACTATTGTGATAACACACATTAATAGAGTTATTTATCTTGCTAAATTAAAAAAAAAAAACCGTCCAGGCGGTATTTTTTTCCCGTCTCGTTGGGAAATTTGAACCCGCAACAACGCCATTGTCGTAGAACTCGCACAGATGAAGCTGCTGATGTTGCTGTTCTGGCTGCTGTAGCAGCTAACCCACACGTCATCACACGCCGACTTGAAGCCAACATTGGCATCCCGAACACGAGCGCACATCGCATTCTTAAGCGTCATACGTTCCATTCCTATCATGTACACTTACACCAAGAATTGCACGCAAACTATTTCCAGAATCGTGTAGAGTTCTGTCAAAGGGCATAGCATCAAATTATCGCCAACCCGAACATTTTTACGGATGTTCTTTTATCCGGTGAATCGTCCTCCAACTCAGGCCAAGTGAATGCGAGGAGCATACATTATTGGGCCGTCGAGAATCCACGATGGCTTCGACAGGGGGACCATCAGCATCAATAGAGAGAAAGTCCGTATGGAATGGTTGGCAATAAGCTTATAGGGCCTTATTTCGTGGATGGTATCTGTAACGGCAGGGAGTATGCCACCTTCATGCAAACAATTCTTCCTGGTCTTCTGGAGGAGACACCTCAAAGGAACAGAATTATAATGTGGTACCAGCACGATGGATGCCCAGCACATTGTAATGCCGTGTTCTGGACCGAAAATATCCTGGTAGGTGGATTGGTCGTGGAGGACCAGTTTCGTGGCCCACTCATGTACCGTTGTTGACTGCACGACACAAAGCTTTACGCCTCGACTGGGCCCGCCAACACCGCCATTGGACTGTTGATGACTGGAAACACGTTTCCAATTGTATCGGACGGATGGACGTGTACGGGTATGGAGACATCCTCATGGACCCTACATGTCAACAGGGGACTGTTCAAGCTGGTGGAGGCTCTGCCATGATATGGGGCGTATGCAGTTGGCGTGAAATGGGACCCCTGATACGTCTAGATACGACTCTGACAGGTGACAGATACGTAAGCATCCTGTCCGACCACCTGCACCCATTCATGTCCATTGTGCATTCCGACGGACGTGGACAATTCCAGCAGGACAATGCGACACCCCCACACGTCGAGAGTTGCTACCGAGTGGCTCCAGGAACACTCTTCTGACTTTAGACACTTCCATTGGCCACCTAAATCACCAGACATGAACATTATTGAGCATATCTGGGATGCCTTGCAACGTGCTGTTCAGAAGAGATCTCCACCGCCTCGCACTCCTATGGATTTGTGGACTGCCCTGCAGGATTCATGGTGTGAATTGCCTCCTGCATACCTTCAGACATTAGTCGAGTCCATGCCACGTCGTCTTGCGGCACTTCTGCGTGCTCGCGGGGGCCCTACACGATATTAGGCAGGTGTACCAGTTTTTTTGGCTCTTCAGTGTATTTTGTTGACGTTGCAGAGTCATACAATGTTATAGGCCTACTCCGCATATGCAGGGAGCCACTGCAAAGTACTGTTATGCACTTGCTACGTGGCAACGCTTCCCTCGACCCATCCCGCGCGAGCGAAGGACAGTCGGAACGTGAGAAGTCGGCAACGATTTTCAAATGCAAGCCGCCGCGTACTGCCGCGACAAGCCTATCGCGTTTTGCACGCTCCTGACCTTCAGCGGACTAAATTTTTGAAGTTACCAACGAAAGAATGTTCTGGTCAAAGCCTCTCAGCAAGACTAAGGGTGCGACGAATCTTGTAGACCAGGCCAGCGACACTATTTAAGTCGCGACGGGTCTCCGACAGTTTGAGCTTTGGAGGATTGCACGACATTAAGTGACAGGTGTGCGAAGCGACGAGCCAGCAGAGCATCAAGAGTAACCAGCGAGAGTGAAGTCTGCAGACTGCGAGCATCGGTATAGTGGAGGGAGACAGACGGGACTACTGCACTGGTAGCATGTGACATTTAGAACAATGGCAACAGACACACTGAACATGTGTGAATAATGAGTGTGAATTAAGCAACAATAACCAATGTAGACACACTGAGAAGGACTTTATTTAGAATTGAGATAGACATTAAATATTGCGCTCACTGGGAATAACAAGAGTAATAGAGGAGAGAGATAGTTTAATGTTATAAATAATATATATGTAATTAAATCAAAAATATTTAGTTATTTATTTTTAATAAGCCCTCCATCCGCCACGAACTCGAATACGCCCCTCTGGCATATTGTAGCAGTACTGTGCCGGTCACTTTACCTGACTGCAAGTAAATGTGCCATCAAGAGGGGAAAAGTTTGTCGTCTTTGAAAGGAATAGGTAGTTTACACTGACTATAGGATTTCTGAAAGCCTGACGACCACTGGAACTGTCCTCGAACAAAATCAGTGATAAACAGTACGCAGTGAGCTGAAAGAAACATGTCTACTAACTTTTGTATACCACTGTATATGGTTCTTAACTTCCCTTGTACCACGTCTTTCACTTTTTGTAACCTTCTTACGTGACCCAACCATTCAGACAAAACAGACACCAGCTCCACCCAGTAGCAAACACAAAAAACAAAACATCCAAAATGGTGTCTAAATATTCAGCCAACAGAAGCACATCCTAGCAGCCAACTCTAGAAATTAACACAGTGGCTAACAGCAATGCATCATAGCGACAAATGCCCCAAACAAACATGGAGGCTGCCAAATGGGCACCCTAGGGCCCAATTCCAAAAACAGTAGATAATGGGAACAAGTTGGCAGCCTACAGCAGGCAAAGGACACAAGATGGCAGGATGGAAACAATATGGCGGGATGGAAACAAGATGGCGGGATGGAAACAAGATGGTGGGATGGAAACAAGATGGCAGGATGGAAACAAGATGGTGGGATTGAAACAAAATGGCAGGATGGAAACAAGATGGTGAACAAAAACAAGATGGCAGAAATGACAAAAGAAAAGAGTATCCAAGCTTGTTAACACAAGATGATGGTCACCAAACGCTCCAAGATGGCAGATGAATATGAATCTAATGTCAGATGCCATAGACCCAGCTGCCACCAAATCATGTGACAACCCCGATGTAGCTGTGCTCTTGTTTGTGTACTACAACCAGAGGTCAATCTCTTCAGCTAAACCCTCTGTCGTGGAACTACTGTACTCTAGAGTCAAGTCTGACAGTGTAAAAGCATAAACATTAGCAGCAACGTAATGATCAAAGGAGTGAGGGTAGCAATGGAAAGACAATGCTCACTTGATAACTCTGATGAAACAGCAATCTTACACCCATACTAAACCCAATTTCTGTGCAAATGATGAAAATATATAAGTTCATGACATCTTCATTTTATAAGCAAATTTTCTAATTAGTGTAACAATTTGTCAAGAGCCACACTGCAGTTATAATACCAACAAACCTTAGAAGCAACTGTTATAAATGTACATGGCCCAAAGATAACAAAAAGTTGAAGGAACATTTGATGTGCCGAGTATAGAAGTTAAGGATGTGTTGGATGGCTATTCCATAGATATCCAACTCAACAAACCACAAAACACTGGATCATAAGAACTTAAAGTTCTATGACATACGCACATAGCCTGATATTAAGTTTATGGGGCTGAATTCTGTCAACTAAATTTTAAATACAGAGCAGAAGCAAACAATATCCTCCAAAGTTAGTGACTTTGTTTTCAGTGTAAATTAAGTTTACTTGTTATCAAATTGTTTGATTGAAAAAAAAACCTGATGCATTTCAAATTAGCGAGAGCTACTGGCAGGGCTTAAAGACTGAGGTCTTCAGCACTGACGTGGGTGAAACGAAGTGGAGGTAGAGTAACAACTGAGGAAAGAGTACCTTCAGAAAATCCACCAAGCAATGGCAACATCCAACATGTTTCACATGTGTGAAAATCCTGGCTTGCCCGTCAGAAATGAGTGAAGTGGAATGCAATGGATTGGAGTGAGCAAAGAGATTTGGGCGGCTCTTAACAACGAATCTTGAGAGCCGATCAGGGTGAAGTGAGGTGAGAATGGAGCAGTGCCAGAATGCAAGAGCAGGGGAAACATGAGATCCCTGAGAAAACCTGCCGGCCAGCGGCATTATACGATACAATTCCCATTTGCGAAAATCTGGAAGTGACCCCACCAGGAATCGAACCTGGTTTGCCTAGGTGGGAGATGAGTATTATAACAACTAAACTACCACGGCCCCCCAGAAATTGAACGCAGTTCTGTGTCGAAAAGGGGCGAATGGTCCAACAACCATGGCCACATCCACTCTGCAATGAAATTAAATGACTGAGAATTTATGAGAGTTTACAGGAAATAAATAAACTCAGTGGACTAATTAACCATCTACGATGCTGACCATCCTTAAGAAAAGTGTGTCCAGGCAAATATGATTCGAATTAACTCTTCAAGCTGCTACAATATTCAATCCCAGTTCATTTTTGAAATAGTTCCTAATTCTTACAAGCAGTTACTATGATTAAATTTGCATCTCCTGCACATCTCTTTTACAACATTTTCCAGAAATGCGAGCGGTAATTCCATATACAATCACCTTCACTCTCGTTAATTACAACTATCCATTCCCCACCCTCCTATCCCATGCCTGCCTGCAACAGTGTTGAGAAATGTAATTTCTTCATACCAGCAGCTTGAGACATCCTTTCATATCAAGTTATTGTCTACGGGAGTCGCACAAACGTATCAAAAGTGTTAATTAGCTAATTGAATCAATTCTGCACAGTCACCAACATTGCAGCAGCTTTCATTGACGTCTACAACTCGACGAGCTCTAAAGAGAACAATACCCAGTTTTGCCATACTCCATGTACAACATTAATCAGGAAGACGCATAGTTAAACTCCACAAAGTTTTAACCTTTAGAAAACTTAATCTAGTCGGATTACACTTTGTAACTAAAATTCCATTTAGTTTTTCAAAGGAAAACAATTGTACCAGCACTTAATTTACATCATTACGCAATCATTATGACCAAATTTGGATTTAGCTGAAAAATTTATATTTGCCTACTTTTTCTAAAACTAACAATTTAACAAAAAAAAATTTTTGTTATAGACAACTTTTGTAGAATTTCTGCGAAACAACTTCAAAGTGTATTATTCACATTATTCGAGTTATTGTTTTTGCTGACATAAGCTTTTGAGAAGAAATATCTAGAAAATGCTGCTATCGTCCTTAAACTAGTTTACTTTACTCTGCAGTACAGACGTAACATTGCAACTGTTATCGTATTTCCTTTCAGTTTTACATCATGTTTGTTTACATTTTATCTATTGCACAGCTGGACAAGGTAAACAGCGACGGACTACAACGGCATTTTTAAAATGTTTCTTATTAATCTCTTCCCTGGCTTACCTCAGTATGTTCAGACATCACTTCACGCAATTTTACGGCTAACAAAGGTAATCTTGAGCAGCTATACTTTTCCATTACAGAAATGTCTTAGATGAGATAGCACATTCAATTCATAATAGTTTAGTGTTTCACACCCCAGTGCATTGTGAGTGTGCCATAGGGTGGTTTGCATCTAGTTACATATCTTAGATTACAAATGGCATCTCACACCTCAGTGAAAGTCGTTCTTGTGCATTTCAGCACCCTGACATCGGAGAAAATAAGAGAGGAAAAGAACATTGGCACATCCCATTCCGCAGCTGTGAAAGTAAGATTCTTCCTGAATAATTTTCTGAGTATTTCTACTTCCATCAGCATAATTGTACATAAATAAATTACATATATATTTAGACAAAAAGTTTTACACTTTGGGGGTAAAAACCTTTTTACTTGAAGCTACGGAATAGGAACTGATGAAAAAGGTATGGGAATAACATTTCAAACATACCTACGAGAAGAACAACGTAAGAGTACAGGAAAAACTATTCTGCAAACCGCTACTGTACTTTGTAGACCAATTTATTTTTGCTGTAGGCCAAATTTGGATTGTGGAGTTTTTCTATTTTCAAGGTCATCAACTTAAATATAAAAATCACATACTATAGAATAATTAAAATTGTTACTAATTCTGTCCACATTTCTCCTCCACTAAACAAATCAAAATTCATTTTACATTCTTTTTTTCTGTGTATAAATGAGTTATATTTCAAGTTCACAATGAAATGTTTTGTAATTTCTATACATTTTTAAATTATGTTTCCTGATCACATTCAATTTCTTTTAGGTCTCTGGCTCATGTTTCAAGTAACCCAGCTGTTCATAGATTTAGTTTTGACGGAACTCTTCATAGTCTCATGTTATGCAATAACCGTTCATGTACTTTACCTGACCAACCACTGTCCCAACGGCAGTACTGTTGATTTCCTATTGGAAGGATGTCAAGTTTGTTTAGGATGTTAGATGCTTGGTGAGACTTCCGCCCAAGATCAGTACTTGATTCAAAATTTTATTGCGTTGTAAGAACACGTAAAATTACGAAATATTTGCTGGTAAGTTTTTGTACATTTAAATTGTTTGTGTTTCAGTTAATGTTTTAGTGGAAATTTAAGGTACTGTGTGTTACTACGCATTAGACACAGAGCCAGTGTGGCTTAGATAGTGCCAACACTTAAAAAATTAAGGAAATCATTTCAAAGTTGAGACGGGATATTGTGGACACTGGCCATTTAATGTTAAGTATAGTTCCATATTGTATAAAATTTACATCATTTAAAATTTTGCATCAAAAATTTTCTAAAATTTAAGTTATTATCTTAAATGGATTTTTTACATTCAGTTAAGAAACCCCCNTAATAACCATCTCTATCTCTCTATCTCTCTCTCTCCATCTTTCCATATATTTCTCTCTGCATCTCCCCATCTTTCTACCTCTACTGATATCTCTCTATCTATCCAAATAAATCTCCATTTGTTGATTTACCTCTCTATCTATCTATTATACTTATACCTTTCAATATATCTTTCTCTAAATGTATATATCAACCTCTCAATCCATCAAACTCTCTCTTTATCTATATCTCTTTCTAGCTCTCTAACTAGCTGTATCGATCTATCTTTCAAACTATATATCTCTATCTATCTACCGCTGTATCTATCTTTATCTCACCATGTGTCTAAATCTCTATCTCATCATCCTCAATATGTAGACAACTGTTTAAAAGCCTTTCCTCCACAGGGCTGGGTTGTCTTCCCTGGCCCTCTGACCGGACAACTTACGCTAAGCTCTGTAATCTCAGAACAAAACTAGAAGTAAAACACTATTGGAGAATATTGTTTCATTTCAAATGTCAAAATAACGTAAACAGCTGAAATGCATTATCATTTGGTGTAAAATACATTTACATTCTTCTCTTTATTATTAAAGTGAAAAATAATTTGTGAGTGGTGTTTATTAACATGTAAATATTGTGAGCTTTCATGATATGAAGACGATACATGTGGCAATGTTGTCCAAATTGGAATTACTAAGGCTGGCGGCCAACGGGAGAATTATCAGGCGGTAATGTGCGAGGTGGTAGATCACCAGTGCAGTTGCCGACTGCTGTGTTAGCTCTGACACAACTTGAAACAGTTACATAGCCAACTCTTCCTGAAATTGGGTTGTATCATCTCTAAGACCACAATCCACTAGTTTCTTTTATAAGAAGTACACTGCATCACATAAACAATGTCGCTGTGAGACACAACCAATATTACTACAAAACAGGGCCATAACCACAAATTGCAAACCTTATAAAACACAACATCACAGCAAGTCAATTGGCAAAGTCTATTGGGAAGATGAGTTACAACACAATGTATGATGTTCATGGTTAATTGAGCACTTTTGAAATCAACCTTTTAAAACTGTCACTGCCTCTACCTGCATACATTTTCACGGGAGCATTGACCGGCATGCAGCCAGTAAAGTTGGTAATGATGGAGAAAAGCGGTTCCATGTCTTAACATTCAAATAATAGTGTTAGGTAAGCATTTGTGAATAATGAAATGATTTCTTTTGCTTTTTATTTTTTTTTCCATACATGTTAAGAGTAAGAATTTGCAAATTTGTAAACTATTTACTGTTCTAATAATTTCACCATTTTCTTTGATCGACGCATGAACAATGTTAGCGGGCCCATGGCAATGTCAATGTTGCATATGAAGGAAGAATACGCAACGTGCATAGAGGCTGATGTTAAGCAGGCCAGTTGAAAGATGAACACTGCAACGAAGGTGAACATGGGAGAGGGATAAACGAGAGAAAACCAGCAAGTGTTTATGGATGGGTGACTAAAGGACTCTTGTGGGTGGCAAGCAAATTATTTCAACTGTGCACTGTATAGTTTTGAGCTACGTGGATGTGAAAGAATCAGAAACATGCAAAAATATAACAGGGCCTATTAAGCCTCGATGATTTCTTTGCTTGTCATTGTGACATAAGTAAAGCTTAAGTAAACTGCACAAGACAGCAGAACAGAGCAGAACAGATGCATTTTAGATTAAGGGGGTGGGGGGAAATGCAAACTCTAAGAAATACCAATCTACCCCTTTCCTAAAAGAGCCATATTGCATGTCCTGCAAAAGTTTTCAAATTGCTTAGTTTTAAAAAAAAAACTTGGGTAATTAGTTTCATCACTCTCCACCGCCATTCACAACTTTCCCGCAACTTGCCGCCTACGGAGATAACGAATCTCTACGAAAAGGACAAAGACAAAGTTTTCAAATTAAAACTTGTACTACGGAATGCTTGACACAAGTAGCACCCATTTCTGAGTGATTCCACTGGAGCAAACCTCGCAATCAATTAATTCCAGTATTTCTCATAAAACCATTGTGAACCCTCAGAAAATAAATTAAAATAGTTAAGTACATTAGCATCAGACCATAAAAAGAGAAAAACAGATAAATTACTAATATTAATATAGTACGGAATAGGTTATAAACTAATGTCATAATTTTGGGGCCGCTGTGCTGTGGTAGTCGGACTCTTCGCCTCTCATCACAGTGAACCGGATTCGAGTCCTGGCAGGGTCGTCCAGACTTTCACATGTAGGAAACATGGTGAGCATTGCCATGTGGGTTTTCTCAGCAAACTCCAGTGTCCCCAGGCCCTCTCATTCTTACGCTGCTCCATCTTCACTTCACTTCACCCTCACCGACGGACAACACCTCACTGTTAACCGCCAACCAAAACTCCTTAACTTCCAACATCATAATTAGTACTTGTAATTAATAATGCCATAAATCAAATATTAAACACACCATTACTTGATTTACCTTTGCTCTACAAATTAAAAATGTTTTCTTTTCAACAAAACAATTCATAACATGATAAATTCTGTTTAAGAGTTCAATGGTGCAGTACTGGCAAAATAGGCGTTTGATTACAGTACCACAATGCCAATAATGTAAAGGATTTTGTGCTTGTATGAAAATCACAACGCACAAGTTTATACAATATCTGAAATATATAAGCACAATCGACATTCTACAATGAGCCATGATGGATTGAACTGATTTTTCTTGTGCTTCAACGTTTATTATCAACATCGTTACTATGCTTGCGGTGTTGGAGCATTTCATACAAAATATGAAAATTCAGGTTATACCTGTAAAAAGTGTATTATAAAACGGTACAGCAACATGCCTCATACCAACTCAGTTCAAAAAACTCTGCCAGACAAAATTCCAACTTATACTGGTCAAGTTTGTAACGATTCTGAGTGTTTGTTAATATTGTGCGTTACATGTTTTGAAGAGTAATGTAAATATGTATGTGTTTTAGTATGAAAATGTTGTTTGTTTACATTTTTTTCTACGTGTCTTCCAAGTTGANTTTTAGTATGAAAATGTTGTTTGTTTACATTTTTTTCTACGTGTCTTCCAAGTTGACGCGTGACATCAGGTGGCTGATAGTCAAACATGGGCTTAGCAGTCCTACACTGGGTGGCACACAGCCACGGGTTTACGTGTGCTGGAGGTGGCCCGGGGTGGCTGCTGACCCAGCTACTGCTGGAGTTGACTGGAACAAGTGCCCCGACCTGGGGCGACGGTAGTGCTGCGGCTGGTGAAACGGGCCGTTCCAGACGGAAGTCAGTAGCGCAATCCCTCGGCCCGTGGCCGAGGTTGCGCGAGCTTAGGCGCTTAACTCGGCTGCTTGGCTAGCCTCAATCACACGTGAGGGGGTTGCGTGACGTCCGACATTAGGGCGAACGATCTTGGCCGATGTGTCCGTGAGTGCCCCCGCAACTAGGGGCATACTTGTAGGCTTTCGTAGCAAGTCATTTCGGGCCTCACACCCTGCCTGGGGTAATGTGATGATACGTACAAATGAGGCGAAGTCGTGTTTATATCTATGTAAAATAAGCATCACGCGTCAATGCTTTATCCAGCTATAATCATTGGGTGTTTGCAAAACTTAATTTGAGGTAGCAACATTTGAGCTGTGTAATGTCCAGCACATGGAGTAAGAGTAACTAACTTCTCAATCCATCCATAGCTGGCACTTCCAAGTCAAGATGACCACCAGCCAGGTGCCAAATGCAAGTGCTTCAAGTTACATATCACAGAATACAACAGAACAAAGAACCCAACATTGCACATAGTTGGAAACTCCTGAAACGTGATGTGCATCTCTCATTGCTCTCTTATACCAAGCAGCGCGGGTAGTTCTGCCAGTTAAATATAAAAACAATATATGGAAGCAGAAAGCAGAAACATGCTTGTGATGCAGTTACAAGGAGCTGCCGCTTCCTACCTTGAAGCTGGGGAGCCCGATGTCCCGTGACTGGAAGCGCGACCTCAGGGGAGGGTCTAGAGGGTTGCCCAGGTACCGCGGCACAGGGATGCCCAGCGCTATCACCCTGAAGTCCTCGCTCACCCTCACCAACTGCCATTGGTCTAGCTCTTCTCTACTGTGATCCTGACACACACAACACTTGTCTCTCAAACTACCCAAAGTCGTGTTTTAACTTAACACCTGAATAAATTAACGAAACCTTCAATATCTCTACCTAGTTATGTTTGGATTAAAGGTTCTGCCTGCCTGCACACATTTTGTGTTTGAGGCCTTGAAACGTGTTGAGCTCTAGTGCTGACGCTTGCTCACTCCACTTGCCTCGTCATCTCTAAGCGCAAGGTGCTTAACTAGCAAGCAGCCTCTCTACCGGCGACTCGCCTGAACGAGACTTTAAGCGGTGACACTAATTTTTATGGCACGCTATTAAAGATGAAAGTATGATGCATGTCTAAATACAACTTGGAAGTTTCTAAAGTGATTCTGAAAACACAGGTTTTAACCATTTTCACGCTAAAATAAAATAATCCTTGGAGTTGAAATTAAGATTTGGAACTTGTCTTTGGCCACAAAATGTTTCTTAAATGTTTTTTCTTGCTCAGACACCACAACAAAATAACTAGCCATTTTCGAATCACATGTTTTTTTATTTTTACCAAACCTCCGAGACACACATTATACGTCAGTCAGGCAGAGCCTTTACACCAGAATAAATTGGCAGAGTCTTCAATACGTCTAACTCAAATGAAGCTACAAGTAAAGTTACTCCCTGAAACCTACGAGATTAAGTTACGCAATTACATTATCAGTGAAATGCACATTACATAGGGTCTTAAAATATGGTTTAATTTATTAACATAGAATTTTTTTAAGTGTCCTATTACATAGTTAAAAATTTCTGTTTTCTTCAAGTTCATTTCTTCCAAAGTAACAAAAAAGGTTTTATTATTTTAAAATTTCAAATTTCAAAATGCTGAAAATATTATTCTCTATTGTGCACTATAAACTGTCTTAATGTGAATTATTTGCAAAACATTTTCACACACTAATTTCCTTGGCTACTAATTAACATCTGGCTCATTTTTGACAAGTTCCTTCAAGAAATGAAATAAAGAAGTCCAATATTAACAATAATATAGTTTTCAATTGCATGTTTGTTTATGCTGCTATAATTGATTGGTTCTACTGTATTTGTGATAAGTTACATGGAGTGTCATGAAACACTACTTATTGCATACGCAACGAGGACATCCATGCTTACTCTCGCCTGAGGTACGTTACTTTCAATTCACTTTCTGTCAACAAGTATTAGGACCTGCAACTGCAAAGTAATATTCTTACTTTCACTTCTACATAGAATATTTGTCTACAAATTCATCATCTTTTGAGAAAATATTTCCATTGTTTACATTAAAAAAATGACCACCCAATTTCAGACTAACAGTTTGTATTTTTCACTATAGTAAATAGTGACTGACACCATTTGTCAATAAATAAGGAAAAAATTCTATCTTCACATTAATATTTAACAACAAAATATAAGTAGGGACAAGACTTTATGGTTTTATTTTTAACTCAATTTTGTTTGAAAAATTTTATGTTTTTGATCTTGTAAACACACTATCTATAAAGTTAATTTAAAAATGCATATTTAAACTCATATTCACATAAAATTTGAATTGTATAGCTTTTAAAGAACTATGTAATAAAGAGTAAGATTTTATTTAAAATAAAAAAACAGACACCATTACATTTTTAGTATTAAAATATTTTCTAGCACAAATGAAGTTTCATCTAGAAATGTGTTTTTCCTTTGGTCAGTGTATCACAAAAATATTTGGAATATAGTTTGTAAGAAGAAATATTTGAAGTTTTATTCAAAAATATAGTAGTTTTGCTATTTAATTTTCTTAGTGTTCCATGGGGTATCAACAAGGATTTTGGTGTTATTGTTCTATGACTATTCACCATGTATTCTTGTCGCTAAATAAAAGACATTTATCTGATTTATAGGTTTAGTATTTCCATGTCCACCAGTGTGATGAAGGACTTCACAAGTAATATTCCTTCTTTGTTGGCTAAGTGAAATCTTCACTCCCAAACACAAAGAGGGCAAAACAAAGCCAAGAATCCACTTTCAAGTGCTCTCAAAAAATACACACATTATGATGCACACAAAATACATTATCATTCATGTGAAGTGAAGAGAAACAATGTGAAGTAGTCGATAGCGCACACACCTGCAGCAGTTTGTCGTATCTGGACGCCGGGATGAGGAACCTCCCGTCCTCCAGGTGCATCTCTCTGTTCTCTAGCAGGTTGTTCAGAACAGGCAGGACATTGCGCTCAGCTTTCTCAATGCCTTCCAGTACAAGGATACGGCCCTCCACGGCCGCGCGCACGGCACTCTGCAAGACAACCCTCCCTCGCAAACCTTCCTTCACGCGCAGACGCACACACACACACGTGCATGCACACACACATCCTCGGCATCATATACGTGGGAATGTTATTTCCTGTCAAATGTCACAGCTGACAGGAAACACCACTTCTTTATTTGACCGAGCCACTCTTGAGCATATTGATTTTGATACACCTACATACCGATAAAATATTGAGGGGGAGAGAAACAACCATTCATCAAATCCAGATGAAGTTACAATGTTTGCGACATATGCAATTTGCAAAATGTCAACATCCATAATACGGTTAAACTTATGGAGTTCATTTATTTGTTCTAAACTCACCTTCTTCTACAACTATTTAAACTAGGCTATATCATTAATGAAGCATAAATTTAAATACTGCTGTAAAATCACTCCTCCAGTCAAAAATTAATGCATACATCACATATTTTACAGCTCTATCCTTGACACATTTGTGCTCAATTGATCAGCCCACAGATTAATTAAATAATTTCCCTGAAACACATAAAAGACTTGAAGGTTGGAATTCTCACCTACCACTACATTAGTTACACACTTCAAAAACCATCAATATTACAACTACCCCAGCTTACAAATTGCACATCAAGGTGATTTATTAAATACGACAGTCAGTTATGCACTGTTCAAGGTCAACTGTGACGCGCCACAGGCATCGTCATTCACCCGCTATAGCCTCGCCACAGCCGCAGCCCCCTCCTAAGAAGAGCCGTTACGCTGCACACATNCACCCGCTATAGCCTCGCCACAGCCGCAGCCCCCTCCTAAGAAGAGCCGTTACGCTGCACACATCGCAGCATACCTCGAAGCCCAGGGTTGGCTTGCCCAGCTGTTGTCTCCTGCTGTTCCGCAACCTGCTTCGCACCACGCCACCGCTCTTACCCCTCCAGTCATCGGGTGCATGAGGGGAAGTAACAGCCAGCTTCGGCCATCTCCACCAGCTCACCGCTGCTGCTCTCTCTCTGCGCTGTCTCTCTACCACTACCACCGCACCCCCCCGCGCTGGCCCTGTGCACCATGTATAAATAGGGCTTGCAGTCCTCAGTTTGAGGCTGTCTCGCGTCACTCTAGTTGCTGAACGTCACGCTGTCCGAACGCCTACTGACATCCGAGACATCCTTCGTATGACATCCACGACATCCTTCGTAGAACGTCACTCTACTCGGGAGTCAACCGACTTCAAGTCATCACTACCATTCGCAGCACTGTCGAGAGTGTTACTCTGCACGACACCGCCTCGCTGACTGCCAGCATGCCGAAGCTTGCTGCGTTTCCAGCTACCTCATAGCACAGTTGACTCGAGTTTGCGTACCGCTGATTTAGGACCACCCTCACACCCCGCGCTGCTGTCTCTTCCCAGACTAGGACACATACCGGTTGGTAACTTAGGATCGACCCTTCGGGTCCTGGTCAGCGTACAGGCTGGTTTGTGTGTATTTAATGAGCAATCATAAATCAACTTGGTTACGTTGTCACTCCCAGCTCTATTTCTTCTTCACCTTGCTCCCACTATCTCCTGTTTTGTCACCAATCCTAGTAACACTCTTGCAGGGATAGTCACATGCCGGAACCTAGTTCCCTACCTCAGCCTTTGGGAACTGTCTCGACGGGGAGCTTGGGAAACCCGTCTTCCTGGGCAACACCAGAGCAGTTGTCACTTTAGACTATCGCCGCTACAGTACGTGCCTGGATCCGCCAGCGACGTCTTACTTGCCAGTTTACTTGCTGGAGAACGATAAGCCAACCCCCGACAAGGAGTCCCGGTTCTTCGTGATGCTTGGGTACGCCAGCAACGTACCGCTCGCCACGTAGCCACGAGAACGGACGCTCCCAAACCTGATACTGTAACCCTCAGTTTAGTGCTTGTGCAAATCCCAAGACCCAGCGCCGGTCACTGAAGTGGTGAAACCCTACAACACAGGCCCCAACAACAACCCCGTAAGAGCAGCGACCACTGCTTCTTAGTCGCCCGGGGGGAAGAGCCTTGGCAACGCCCACCAGCAGCCAAACCCAGTAAGGGTGTGCATCAACTGAGCACTTTGTACTGCTCTGCTTAAGATACACTTTTTTTCAATTTTGTATCATTCTGCCATATGTAAAATTAACATTGCCTTAGTCCGTCTCACTTTATTCAAAAGCCATCCAAGAGAAAAAGGTAATTGTTAAGAAGGTAAATGTGTTAGTAATATGCAAATTCTCGGTCTTATGTGTATAAAACAAAAAATGCTGGCTGCTGTATCCATAAATTGAAATAAATACACCCTCAATACAATGTCTACTCATAGAACTATTTTTCTTCATTTGCTGTTAAATTAGCTGGGAGCCCGTATGCAGTGTGTGTACTGTAACATATACAGTAGTTATGGGTAGTGATTTTTTTCAAAGGTTGATTTGAAAAGTGTTCAATTATTCTGAGCAAACAGCCTTTACAATCATCACTAGTCATATACTTAAAATAATAAATTGCACTGTTTCTGCATCATGACTTTCTGCTCCTACGAGACGTGTCCGACCACTTCACCGTAACCAGTGTACTTGTACTTTGCATAGTGTAAACCTGAGCGAGAAGATGGACTCTTACTAGAGCCTCCAAGCAGTCTCACCTGCCCCAGAGATAGGACGTTCGCGGTTAATTGAGCACTTTTTAAATCAACCTTCGAAAAACACCACTGCCTCTACCAGCATATATTTTAATAGGTACACAACTAGCATTAACCCAATAAAATTGGTAATGACAGAGGGAAAGTTGGTAATGAAAGAGGGAAAGTAGTTCCAAGCCTAGACGTTGAATTAAAATTTATTTAAACATTTGTGAATGTTGAAATTATTTCTTTTACTATGTGAAAGAATAATATAATCCGTAATATATTTAATTTTCCAATAATTTCACATTATCATTTGACCTATGCATGAATGAAGTGATGAGGCCCATGGCAATGTTAATTTTGCATATTGTGAAAGGATAAGCACAATGCATACAAATAGTATATCTTAAGCAGAGCTCTCAAATGTGCTCAGCTAACCATGAACAGCATATAGATGTCCCTACACACAGCAACTGTGCCCAGGCTAAGCTGACATGCAGACGTGGAAGCTAGCATCACCTGGTTGAAGTAGGTGGCGGTGCCGGCGCGTATCTCGCGCCGCTGTTTCAGGTCGGACTCGGTGGTGTCGCGGGACAGGGACACGAACTCGAGTTCACGGCAGGTGGCCTGCAGGAACTGGAGGGCAAGGCGGCGGCGCTGGGGGCCCGGGCGCCCCAGCAGGAACATGTCCTGGCCCAGGACGTCCTTCTGCAGCATCCAGCGCAGGTGCTGCAGCTGGTCCTGCGGAACCTGCTCCCCCACTGCACACCACATCCTTTCCCTCAGCAGCTGCACACCACACACAGGTTAATGCTAATTTTCCATCCAGATCCTGGAAGACATAATTTTCAACATCAGGATAAAAAAAGTGCACTCCATAAAGCACTACAGTACAACATGTACTTTTGCTGCCACTTAATGGTTCCCACAAACATAGCTGCTTCTTTTTATGTATGTGACCTATTTAGATCCAGTCATTGTGCAACTCAATGACTTTATTAAACTAGCACACATACGTAACAGAACACTGAATACATGACCCCTCTTTCTTAGACCTAGTACACTCATAGTATGCATCCTGGATATACGTATATCTTAAAACTATTTACACATATTTAT
>NQII01006590.1:29826-67456 GCA_002778355.1 Clitarchus hookeri
AGAGCTGTCGCCTCCCACCAAGGCAAACCAGTTCAATTCCAGGCGGAGTGATCCCAAGATTTTCACACGTGGAAACTGTGTTGGACTATGCCTACTGCTGACTGCTGGTTGGCAGGTTTTCTCAGGGGTCTCCTGTTTCCCCCACCTTAGCATTATGATGCTGCTCCAATTCCACCTGGTTTCACCCTCCTCGGCTCTCACAACCTCGTCGTCAAGAGCCGCCCAAATTTCTGCACTCCACTTCTTCCAGTCCCCCATCCCTCTCTTTCTCTCCCTCTCTTTCTCTCCCACTCTCTCTCAGTGCAAGTTTTTCTACTTTTCCTTTTTTCAAGTTTCATTCTCTGACTCCGCCACTCATCTCTTGTCTATGCACTCTCTCCAAAAGAGAGAGAGAGAGAAGGAGCAAGTGCGGCAGCAGAGCATGTTGGAAACATTTTCATAGTTTGTATTGTTTATTTAACCACATGATATCATGCACAGCAGTAGTAAACCAGGACATATATCCCGGTTCTACTGTAATATAAGTATAAATTCCACACTTTCACATTAGGTACAAGACCTAGGAGCAAGTTTGCATACACCATTTGTCAGCATACGTAGGTCTTTTTTAAACAGATTCCTTAAAATTATTTGATAGAGGTTCTACTGTAACATGTGATGCATGACGTCTATTAGAAATGGCGATGATGTTAACTGTCGAACAAGGGTTCTATAGTGCCGGTCAGAGGCACTGGTGTCGCTTTGCCTTGCTTGGGTCTCACCCGGGGTAGATCCTGGCTCGGCGACTGTTGGCTGGAGCAAGAACCTTGTCCTACGGTAGCTGCTGAGCTGATCGCTGGTGTGGGCATCGAAGGCGTCTGCTAGGTTGGTTGCGGCACGTGGAAGTGCGGGCCGGCACGGCCCAGGGGTCCTGGTAGGCCCGGTCGTAAACGAACTACGATTGGGTGATGTTCGCCGGTGATCTTCGGCGGGTGGCTGAAATTAGGTGCTAGCGGGGACTGGGAGGTGAGGCCTCGCCAGTCGTCGGGCGGCTTGAGCTCGGTCGCGTGGGGAGGGGCTACTGAGGGCAGAAGGAAATGGGTTGCAGTTCAACTGACTAGGTTCAGAGGCTGTGGCTGCCTTCTTTACTCTCCACCTTGCACCGCTCCTATGGGTGAAGGGCTTACGGGAAAGGTACGACGGTCTACCACACAAAGTAGGAGCAGGCGATGAGTTCCCTGGTTAAAGTGTAACCAGAAGGGGTTAGACCAACCAGAATCAGTCCTGTTGCTCCAACTGGCGAAGTACAACACGGTGGATGGAGTAAGTTAGCTGATCTAGATGTCTAACCGCTTCGTCGCGTGTGTTCCTAGTGGTGGCTCAACCTTACAATGTTCCAAGTACCGGAGTACTTGGTTCAAGGTACGGGTGGCCATCGACTGGGTTATGTTTGGTGACGTACATGCGCCCCATTACGGGTAACCTGCAGTCCTACACTAATTTCGGCAATCTGGGTTTCAAGACGCTGTCTCCTGCTTCCCCTTTGAGGGTTTGACGTCTATGAGGTATGATGTCACTATTACCCTACGATAAGTACACTGGGCTAGGTAAGAATACATGTTTATTCCTCTGAGGAGTAGACACGATGGCCCGTACTATCGCCTAGCTATCAATTGTACTGAAACCAGTGGAAGTAGACTACATTATACCAGGTGAAGGGGACCTGGGGCAAAACTAAACAAGAGTCCCTACTGTGGTCCAGAAGGGGCTCGGAGTCACTACCAAAGTGGCAGTGAGTGTAAGGGGGAGATGACTTCTTCGGAGGTCGCTGGATGCTGGTCTAGACGGCAGTGGTGGTTCTTCATGAGGAAGGCAGTAGGCAGAAAGCTCCAGCACACGAGGTGGTGGGGCGAGCTGCAGAGTATACAACTCCCGTCTTGGGGCTGCGTGCTGGCATATGTAGTCGGCCGGCTGCGGGTCCTTCGGCTGGTTGGGCATCTTCGGGCTAGAACTCCTCCCTAAGCAGCATTCTCTCAGGGGAGGGTGGAAGTGGTAGATTCCTTGTGTGCGGGTTGCGTCGCTCCAACTAACTTAGGGGCAGCACTGGGCTTCGTTGCTGGCTTCTGTCGCACGCTGGGGTGATTACCGGACATATGACACTTGACATAATGGCATAGACAGCCTTGGCTGCCCCTTGCCTAGGGGTGTGCAGGTTGGCACTGGAAGCAAGTCGTCCTGGGTTGAAACCCCGCTCTGGGTGACGTGACGTCACGTGAAAATGAGGCGGAGTCGTAAATAATTATGCCAGTACACGTCACGCGTCACATGTTTCCCTCACATTTTAGATTATGGAAAAATCTAATTCTCAAATGTTAACGTGTCTCTTCGTGAAAAGACATTTTATTATTAGAATGGGCCAGTCGACATTAGGTTACTCATATTAAATGTCAGTGATTCATGGTCAAAAATCTAGGACAGAAATAATTAAAATCCTTATCTCAAAAGTGCATAAGAAATTAGGTGTTCTTAATGACCATTCTGGAGGGGAGAGGGAGGAGTCCACAATTAAAAACACAATTTAAAAAAAAAATTGCAATTAACACAATTAAGCTGTGATTTCATGTTGAGATCTAACTACATCCCACACATTTTGTTTGGAAATTCTAAAAATAAAGATGCCCGAGCAGTGAACACATTTTTTGAAGCTTACTTGGGTGGTTCTCTTGTGACCTTGCTTCCTGCTGTAGGATTTCACATGCCACCTGCAGTAACTTAGAACTACCACTGTCACAAGTGTAGCGAGTCCCCACTTTACTTAGTCAAATGTGGTTGTTTTGAAGGCAGCTAACAAACAAACCAACTGAACATCCTGCTGGCCAGTGCAGTTCTTTCCTCGTTTCAGGAACAGCGAAGAGGAGAGCGATGGCGTGTCACTGCAGGCCCCAGAGATGGTCTTCTTGTCTCCAGCCTACGTCTCAGTTCGCACCTTGCAGTCATCTTGTTCACGCAATGATCAGGGGAAACTGCCGTTCCAGTTGCAGAGCTGCCACTCCTTTTTTGTACGAAAATTCCCTGATATATCCCCCGACATTCCCACCTTGACGGAAACACGACCAGATGGACCGAACCCGCCTCAGTAACCTGACCACAACTACATGGCAAGGGAGAGGGGAGCTGTACCTACTAAGAAGCCATACACAATTATAAATATTTGCTTTTCATGTTGCATACTTACACTATTTTTGGAACAGTGAGATACAGTTTGCTTATCACAAAATTTGTAGACTTTCAAGCCTTGTGTCCCAAATCACCTGACATTTCTCTGATTTCAGTGATAGTGTTTAAATTTCCTGAAATTTCCTAGGTTTTCCAGCGATTGGCAACCATGAAGTTGGTACCGCACTTAGAACACTGAATTAGCCACGTGTGTTGGCTGAACTGGTCACTCCAGAAACTGCTCTACTCGTTGTAGCGCTCACTATGCAGAGCGCTCCCAGGCAGGGATGAGGAGTTCACCTGGTTTAATACTTCCAAATTCCCCGTTAGTTTATACGAGTTGCACACAATGCGCTTCATGTTGCTCACAGATATTACCAAACCCTAGAAACCTCTTTATTTACTCATTTTTGCTGTTCACCACAATTTCTAAAAGTTACTACTGTAGTTAGGTAAAATACCACACCAGCGGCTACAACGCGCACATCCCTACATCATGAGTGCCACTACAACATTGGCTCACAGCAACACCACATGAAGACAAAATGAAGCTGTCATACCAACTACGGTAGTGATATGCTATTAATACAATCAAATCAATTAATATAGTAACTTACAGTACTTCTGAGGCACGTATTCTGGACGTGTGGGTTCTTTCACGTCCTTTGTAACATCCCCTATCGTCACATGGGCACCAACTGTAACGGAACATTGACGAACCTTCATAAATTGTGATTAATAGCACTGCAGGTAAAAAAAAATCTTCCTGAACAATTTGCAGAGACAGAGTGCTCTATTTATTTACTGAATAAAAACACTATTTTATGCAAACAAATTTTACAGCCTTTGATGTACATGTCCATTATTTTCACCAAATTGCATATTTTTTGTACAGAAGCTGTTTTTTTTCCTGTGTCAACATTTTGAAAAGCTGGGTTAAAAGCCAAGTTTTGGATCGAGGTACATTTAAAATATTTGATATAACATTATTTAGAACCAGATTCGAATGTGTGTTTCATCACACACTATAAAAATTAATTTATATAATTTTTCCTTAATGCTAATTTATTATGTAGTGGCCATTAAAAGGCATGTTATATCATTACTAACAAAACTTTAAGTAATAATTTTCAAAGCATTCCTGCAACAAAACACACATGCACAAGAACGAACCAGTGCCAGAAAGCACAAAGTTTCTCTCTGGAGCGCTGTACCTGAAAAGCTCTTGCCTCCAGCGCTGGTCCTGTTCAATTGCAGGTGCTCCAGCCTGAGGAGAATCCTGCCCAGTACGCGCAGTCTCCGCACTGCGGGCCCGCCGACGCTCACGCTGCTCATGTCCTCGTCTGGTTCACCCACTGGCATCAGAGAGCGAGAGACGTACCATCACGCACAGCGCTGCTGCTGCTCCTGTGCCAATCACACATGTGGCGGCCACTCGGTACACTGTCACATACAACTGTTTACATCCGAGCAATCATTTACAATCACACCCAACAAAAAACTTAAGTATTTTTATTAGTTACTAAATAACTTGATGTCATGTTCATAACACGTCAGAATACATTTTTACAATTTAATCAACCCATCATAAATACAAGCATACATATACTATTATAATAAATTTGCCACAAAAATACAGTAGAATCCTGTTATAACATTTTCCCGCTTTTCAATACAAAATTACCCTCTTATAAATTCTTCCCCTATAGAAGATTGACATTTCTTGAGGCCTCCAGAAATGTTATAAGAGTGTTCTACTGTATATGTTTATTACAAACAATTTATGAAATGCTGTGTGTGGGTAACGTAATTTTGCTTTTACTTTTAAATTTGATTAACATAATTTTTATACATTTTTTAAATAGAGCTTTTCCCTTATTTTTGGAAGAGTCACTAAACTAGACAATTACGCCAACCTCCACTCTTATAATATGGAGCTATCTTCCTGACGCTGTGTGCGACAATCACTTTTGAGCATAGAATCTGCATAATCCTGGTCTTAGGCTGACCCACAACCCTGGCCAGCAGTTCCAGGGATAAGAGGACCTGTTTCAATTCCCAAGACAATCCCTTGCTAAAGGCTGGAAGGGAAAAGTAGCGAAGGGCAACCGGCCACACACGGAAGAACAATCACCCTGCGTCACTCGTCCAAGGTGACTTCCCAGCAGAAGAAAACTCACTGTCTCTATCTTAGGTCATGGGCGTGACCAAAGATGGTCAGCGTTCTGGTAATGTGTGGTCCCATTGCAAAGACTCGCGCACCAAAACACAAATACAACATACAGTCCGACCACGGTCAGCATAGCTATCTCTGTGATGTTTCCTTCAAGGATGTTGGGAGTGTGTCTGCGTCTCTAGCGACTGCAATAAAACTAGAAAGTGAAATGATTACTGAGAGTCTCAAGCTCTTCATCTCACTCATGCTTGGTGGNGGGGGGGGGAGGGGGTGTACCCAGACCACCCCGTCGTTATACAAGTTGCTGATTCATTTCCATGCAGTCACAAATGTACAAAAAAATGTTTAATTTAACTACATTACTTTTTGAACTACATAATTCAGACATGTTTATGTTCAAGCCTTTGATTCCACACGTTGGAAACAAACAAGCTTCCAGTGTGCTGTAGCAATAAAGTACCATTTTACTACCACAGGATCTTCAGTTGTACTCTAGATCAGTATTTCCCAAAGTATGGGTCGCGGCCCACTGGTGGGTCGCAGACTAAAATTTGGTGGGCTCCGAAAAATATAATTTCATACATAAACATATGCAAGAGTTATAAATGTCATAATTTAGAACCTATGCACATGCAATGCAACTGTCAATCAGACGTAAAATACTACGCAGAGTACGCAGTGAATGCGACCCTTCACTTCCTTACGCTACGTAAGAAATACAATTTGAACATGATGGAGAACAGCGAAATGGTACGTTTCTCGCATAAGGCAATAAAGTGGGTCCTGAAGATTGGCAATTTTTTTAATGGGTTGCGGTTCATAGAACTTTGGGAATCACTGCTCTAGATGCGGGGAGCGTGTTTGGCAGTGCACAGAGCCCTGCAGCATTTGCTTGCAGCACCTTCTCCATTTGACTGTGTAAACTTTCGTGAATTACAAATGGCACGAGCAAGTTTAAGTGCTTTGAGGATTGGGGATTTGTTATGCAAACGTTTACAAATCTGACGTCGTCGTACAATCCTGGTCACTTTTTTTTTTACAAGTTTTTATCAGAGCAATGTGTTTTGACTTGAGAGGTGAATGTAAATCGTGGGAGGGCTGTCAAACTGGCACGTCTCAAGGAATGCACAGCAACTACAATATCCCGTTGGTACAGAAAAAGAAACTGTATTTTGTCAGATATACGGAGTTCAGTTTCAGCATCGGTTTTCCGATGAACATGTCTACACTATTTTCTGCTTTCTGCAAAAGAATAAAGAATTGTATTCACCATCAAAACAGGAGAGTACATTTATTCCACATAATTAGTTTCCAATTATTTTCGTGTGGGTCACTCTGCATGCTTTAACATTATTTGTGGGCTTCTTGAATTGTGTGTAGCACTTTCCATATATTAGTGGCAAATTTTCTTGCACTGAATATTATGTACTTTTATGTAACTCCAGAAAGATTAACCTACTCACAATCTGCAAACTCTGCCCCCCAGAGCACGAGCTAACAAATTACCTGCCTCATCAAGGACCTATAACTGGTAAATAAGTACAAAGTAGGCAAATCAGTGTTACCTTTCGTCCTTGCTTCGCTTTCACTCGGGACAGGAACGCGGTGCAGATCTACGTGAAATCACTTTTATGAAACTTTTAGTGGAGGTAGTTGACACTTTTCTGCTATTTGGCATTTGTCATTTTATTTTTACATATTTTACTATTTTTACCCCACAATGTCCCTAATCTTCGTAGGCCTCCCGAGTGTTGCATTGCGCCCTAATCGACGGTTGAAGTTGAATGTCTGGAAACATCGCATCAGAAGCATGGTAAACTTATCCTGTATATAATATGTATTTATTAGCATCTAAAAATTTATTTTCTATTCTCTACGAATATATAGAGGATTATTCAGTGAAGAAGTTCATCCCAAATATCTTCTGAACTCCTGAAGGTATCAAAATTTTGATTTTGAATTCGTAAATGGCATTATGGCGCTCATAAGACACCGCCAATGTCTGTTCCGAGATGTAATTAATTACTAAGATAACTATATCAATTTTGGTTTTTTCGATAGGAAAATACTAATTTCTCCCAATAGCATAACATGTTGGCCTTATTAAGCGGCGAGCTTAGTGATGCGATTATTTTGAAAATCTGATGTGCACTTTTTAAGACGTCAGGGGGTTTTCATAGGGGTATGCATTTGACTGTAGCCGTGGCAGGGTAGGTTGAGTCATCTGCTGGGAGATGTCCAGCGGAGAGTTCCTACAATGTACCCCGCTGCACACATTGAGCTGAGAAAACTAAGGTATGAACATGCTCCGTACATTGCAAACTATTATGTACTGCAAGGTTTTGAAGGTATTCATTGCATTGGTGTGGACTGTGAAATAAGACACAATTCCTCAGTGAATTAACTGTAATCAAGCTATAAATATCAAATTAAACACACGTTTTATTTGTCTGTAACCACAAAAAAAAACCAACAAACAACCTTTCGCATGTAGAGTGTCTAGTAAAATTACTGTATTGGACTTGGATAGAGCATGTGCATTGCGTATTCCTAGTCCTGTCCAACATTGGGTAGTAGGTAGTTGTCGAGCAACAATACTCCTAACAACATTGATAATTACAACTAACACAGGTTTCAGAATGTTGTAATCAGTTGCTCCCGAACAAGTGACTGGTTATTCTTGCCTCGCATGTTCGCATTCAATTTCTAGCATGTCCACATGTTGTGCTCACTTCATCATGTGCTCGAAAAGACCATCATTAACTGATATGCACATGTCTGGTCATTTGGCGAGAGACAACAACATAGAGGTAACAGTTGTCCTCAATGGCATAAGCCATGCTTCAACGATGTGGTGCTACAGATCATCTGGAGTCATTGGGACTTGCTGGCAACTTTTCTCCTCTACTGTACCCCAAAGACGAACTTCTGAAGGTGTCAAGTCAGGTGAACGTGCTGGCCATGAGATGATGCCTCCGCAGCCAACCCACCGGTCAGAAAAAAGAATGTCGAGTGCATTTCTAACTACAAGCAAGTGAGTTGTGCGCACACAACCAGTCATTCTGGTACCACACACACTCGTGTATTTCCAGAGGAACATCTTCAAGGAAAGCAGGGGTAACGTATCCAAAATGAATTCTGCGTATTTGTTTCCATTTAATGTATCCTCAATGAAGTGCTTAGGGACGATCACAAACTCACAGATCACCCACACCACACATTCACACACCACTGTCGCTCCACCTCCCTCAGCCAGCACGGGTTCTCAGTTGACCAGTAAAGCATATTCATCAAGTTCACGTTGCCATGGTTGCTAAACATGGCTTCGTCTGCGAAAAGAACTCCCTGCAGAAATTGTCTACTGTCCCGCATTTTCAAATGAATAACATTAAAAAATTCCACCCTCCTCGCATAATCATGCTCATCTAGTTGCTGATGAAGGGATATGTGGTACGGATGAAATCCGTACCGTTGTAGGATGTGAATAACGCTCGCCTGGCTTGTTACAGAGTCACTTAAAAGTTCTGTTGTGGCCACATGTGAACTGTAGGCAACTGCCGCCAGAATGTCGGTTGCCTGCGTTTCCCTCGTTACTGGTCTGTGTCTGCTTCTCACCAAAGTATTCCAGTTCCCACCTACCAATAGTTTCCTGCAAAGTCTCAACAGTGTCATTCACAATGGACATCTCTCTGCGTATAACGGTACCACTGCCGTCACATACACCGTAAATCAGAAACATATCAAGTTTTTCCTCGGTGTACGACATTTCCTTTATCTTCACCAGAACTCACAATAAGGTGCAATGGTCGCATGGGCACAAGACCTGTGTTACTGCATCACTAGCACGTGTATCACCTGTGTAAGAACACTCCAGGGACATCCCAGCGGATGATGTAACCTATCCATACCTATCCATACACAGCTACACCTATCATCTCAAAAAGTGCTAGTCTAATTTTCACAATAATCATGTCACTGAACTCGTTGCTTAAAAATATGTTATGCTATTGGGATATCTGTCAGTCTGTCTGTTTTATTGTGCCCGTAAGATCTTGTTTCAGTACAGAGCAGTGCAAATATATTGGACAAGTCAAATTACAGTATACAAAGTTTATACGCTGGACATAATAAATGCACACATATACATATATAAGTTGGTATATTCCCATTAAATAAAACCAAAGTTGATATTGAAATCTTAGTACGTACATCTCAGAAAGACATGTCTTCTGAGTCCCGTAATGCTATTTAGAAATTCGAAATCAAAATTTTGATACCTTCAGCAGTTCAGAAAATGTATGTAGTGGTGAACATCTTCCACTTGCGAAAACCCGGGTGATCCCGCCGGGAATCGGGCCGGGTTCGCCTTGGTGGGAGGCGAGTAGTCTGACCACTACACCACCGCGGCACCAGGGTGGGTATGCAAACGACATTCTGAGATGCCTGGCATTAACGACGGGGTGGCCAGAAGCAGTCATTTCTGTATACCTATTATATACTTAATACGCCAAAAAAAATTCTCAACTAACCTAAATGTACATCCGTAACATGATACAACCGGTATTAAAGGGAGAGAAATGATCTAGGAACACACAACGAAGGCGTATATGTGTGCATATTGTGCACATAGAGCAGGAATCAACGAAAATATTGTTAATTTTTTTATTTACTACTCACGTGTACCTAACCTAACAACACATACAATCAGCAAAATAATTGTTTTTGTGCAGTAGTAACTAAAAAAGTTACCATAAACAATTATATACAAGTTTTAAATATTCACTAGATGCTTATTACTGCAATGATATGGCTAGAAACAAAAATCATACTTTATTTCATTATCCCTAAACAATAGTGCGGCGCGGCGCGATATGACGCAATGAAGCTTCACTTTAAGTGTTTTTTTTTTTGTGGTTATTACGTCAACAGGGAAACCCACGGCCAAAACCACACACAGCCGACAGACAAATAGAGGATAATGAAGGAGAAATACTAGACGTCGGGGGAATAACAGACGGTCCGCGAGGGGACGTTTAAGTGTAAACAGCGTCAACAAAAGTACGCAGCCCAATACGGCATCATATCGGAACCCACGCGAATAAAAAAGGAAATTGACATGTTCACCCATCCTGTGCTGAGATTATATAACCAACAAACCCAGCGAATGGAACTCTTGCTAATCATGCCCGCATGGCAGGGAATGATATGAGCCGGCGGGGCACAGTTCCAAACACCAGGGCCATCAGTTCCCGAGTACAGACACTCCCAAACTTTTCCGGCCAGCCAGCTGAGGACGCACGCGCATTCCTCAAAGAGTGGACTAACCAATTACAATGGCACGGAGTTCGCGAAGAAGAGTGGGCGAGTGTCATCGGGAACCAACTACTCGGGAAGCGAAAGCATGGTGGGTGTCCGCCACAGAATACGACATGTCCTGGGAACAATTCGTACGCAAATTTATGGCCTGAATACCAGGGACAAACAAATCGTACAATTGGCCACATTGAACGGGACCAACGAATGTTTGGGTGAAGGCCAATTGGAAATACACATTCGTAACTGTTCTATGGACATTATCGCCCTCGTCTCCGACGAGATACGAGAGTATCTGATTCTAGGGGTGCCATGGCTTTGACAACACAACGCCATTATTCAAATCGCCATAGACCACATTCACTTCGGTTTGATCAAACGGTGAATGATGTACAACCTAGGACATCGCAGAGAAAACAGCGAACAATCTGCCCAACAAGATACGTTCGGACACACCGTACTGACGGAACATAAGTACGTGATCCAGCGAGTCCTGACCGAACGCCTTATGTATTTGCCATGGCAGACCACCCTTAAAAAAACGAGCGTGGCAGAACGTGCGATACCGCTCACAAGAGTTGAACCCATCTGGTCCAACCGTCGTGATTAGGATCCTTATCACCTAAGGAACATTAATCAACAAATCGAGGAAATGATTAGCGATGGGGTAATAGAACCCTTGGAAAGCAATTACAACTCAGCTATCACTCTGGTCCCCAAGAAAGACGGGAGCTGGAGGTTTTGTGTGGACTTCCGCCTGCTCAACCAAGTGACAGAAAGTGCGCCCCCAAACTTAATCAGTGTGAACTCTGCACTAAACATGTTAGGGGATGCTAAGGTTTTATCTATCCTTGACCTTAGAAGAGTCTATTGGCATGTACTAGTACAACCCGAAGACCACCACAAGCCCGCATTCACGGACCCGATGGCCACCGTTTTCAATTTTTCGCCATACCCTTTGGGCTTAAATGCGCCCCCTCCACTGTTCAGAGCATGATGGTCCGCATCCTGGATGGTCTGATAGGGGAAAATACGATCGCATACCTAGACGACTTTGTGATCTGGTCAAAAACGTGGGAAGAACACATACAACACCTATCCCTCGTCTTGGAACGACTGGCTATCAATGGGTTAACGTGTGGCAACAGAAAATGTCAAATAAGGAAAACATGTCTTCAATACCTGCCCCACATGGTCGATGCTGAGTGTGTCCAGTCCAACCACGAACAATTTATGCTAATTCAAGAATATCATTAATATCTGTAAACAGATGCCAGTCAAGAGGGGCTTGGCGCAGTTAAGTTTCAATACGATGATGATAGGGAAAGTAGAGTGAACGGCTGCAGTAGCGCGAAATTTGCCCCACGTGAATGCAATTATGACTTGAACGAGGGGAAAGTCTTGGCTATCATATGGACACTGAAACACTACCGCCCAACCTTGAATACAAACGATACACATTGACGACCGACAATCGGTGTTTAACGTAGCTGCATAACATTTCTCGTATAATGTGTCTGAATTTTACTACCTGTGAAGTGTCTGAATTTCACTGGCTGCAGTGTTGCCATGTAGCTGTCTTTTGAAGAGATGGACGAGTCCACCTGGGCAAATGGGTGTAGAATGCCATGTTTGATTGCTATTAATACAATAAAACACACCTTTGACTGTAGCTGTGAATGTGGTGACTGTGTTTATTGTGTTTGTAAAAATGCTGCACACTGCTGGTGTCACTTTGGGGCACTTATCACTACAGCTTCGTCCTACAAGCCAGTCCGATGCCACTTGGTGGTGCGTCACGTTGTAGGTCGTGGTGCGAACTGCTACGTAGCAACGGCCAATTGTCGTGGCTTTGGGGAAACACCGTTTCGGATCGCCTACATATTTATTAAAAGCGTTACTACTTGTAATAAATGAGTAGGGTGGTCTCTTGAATTACGTAATCCTTGAAGGCAAGACGGTGCAAGTTTCGTTCTTGCCAACCTGCACTATGCAGTCTTGGCCTGATGTGTTTGGTGCGACCTGATGTAGCTGGTGTAGTTATTGTGACTGCGAAGGTCAGAGTGGGCACAAGGAGCTCGTGGATGCGTGGTTCACATCAAATGGTTAGAATAAGATGCAATGAAAACAATGTGTATTGAGAATTTTGTTGTCGTGTTTCACATGTTTTTTTTTGTTGTATTCCGATGTTAATTGCTTTCTAATTTCAATTTTGCTGGCTGTACAGATTAGCAGAGGCCACGCGTATTTGTAGAATTTATAGGTGAAGAAGTTGCTAGGTTAAGTCAAAGCATAGAACCGGTAGTTGGTCAAAGTGAGGCATCATGTCATCAGAAGGTGGTGGTAACCATTCGGGAAATGCTAGGAGAAATCAACTGATGCTGGTTCCTGAACCAAATCCGGTAGAAAGAACAACAAATACGCCAGCAACATTACCAGCTCAGCGTCAAAGAAATCTTCAAGATTTACTGCGTTTGTGCACGCAGATTTCCGATCGTAATTCCACTGTAGCAGAACCACTCGATGAGGAGGTATAATGTCTTCTACCGTTTTGCAATACTGGTATTTACATAATTGTGTAGTTTCACTCTGTCTGTTGGCCTCTTACATTCTTGTAATAAACAGTCGGGTAATTATCTAGTTTAGGGGCTTTTCTGAAAAACACAATAAAAATTTAAAATTATGATATATTTCTACTCTACTAATGATGCAGAACACGAATATACTAGGGGCATCGCTTTAAAATAAGTGCAACATATTTTAAAAAATTGAACAAGTTTGTGAGATGACTGTTTCTGACAGTTTGTTTACGTTTATGAACGAAACGTTTTATGCCAACAAAAGTTGTTTTAATGAATTCAGCATAGCTTACCTAGTTGATATTGAAGCGGCCGTAGTGTTAAAATAAGTAGAACATATTAAAAAAAACTTGCGAAATATGTTTGTTTGTGTCTATTAACGTCAGAGGAATTATACCATCCCCCTACCTAGGTGAGTCAATTTACATTCTTTTGGTGTGTTTTACGGTTCCTTTAAATCCCTGCAATCCTACATTCGTATTTTAGTGTAAAACCCAAACATCCTAGGTTAGTGTAAAACCCAAACATCCTAGGTTAGTATAAAACCCAAACATCCTAGGTTAGTGTAAAACCCTACTATCCTAGGTTAGTTTAAAACCCTAACATCATAGGTTAGTGTAAAACCCAACAATCCTAGGTTAGTTTAAAAATGTAAAATAGTGATTCGCCCATCGTGGGGTTAGGTTTTGTTAGGTTAGGTGGGCACATATTACGCAATTAGTCGGACGTTAATGCCCCTAGTATATTCGTGTTCTGCATCATTAGTAGAGTAGAAATATATCATAATTTTAAATTTTTATTGTGTTTTTCAGAAAAGCCCCTAAACTAGATAATTACCGTGGAAAATATCTACGTTACCGGTATTATTCCATATATGAATGCATTAAATGCAAAAAGACCAAACTGCACATTACCTAACGTCACAATATATAATAGAGGGTAATGTATGTCACCACATATTACCGAGTTTTGTTGTGCTGCATATAATTATATCACAGATAATAAAAAACACCAGACAAATGTAAATATACTCACCTAAGTAGTCTGTGTGTTTTCTGACAATTCAACTACCATTGCACTTGAGTGGCACCTTACCTCACTCAACAACACACCATGATCTAGTAAATAATCCAAAAATTATTGGCCAAAACAACGTTAATTCTATAAACCGGCAAACGTCTAGGAAACACCCACCACATAAGCACAGAAGTACTCGTACTTGCACCCTCTATTCTTCAATCACAACCCTTCACACAGTCTGATTTGGACGTCTCAAACCACGCGCGCAGCAACACTCCACTCGCCGCGAACCGCACAGTACTGCATCTACCGGCCAACTAACCTACAGTAAAGTCTACACATCCACATCATTTGTTTACGTTACTACAGCATTACATGGTGTCCGACGTTAGCAAAGCAGCAGAACTACTCCTATTTTATTTTCTGTGTTCTACATATTTTACCATTACGCCTCCGTCAATATTAAAAAGGTAAACTGTGCAAAACCCATTTATGTAACATTTGTGGGTCTACTATGTCTCGTTCAAAAAAGCAGCTATTCTATACAACTACCTAGGCTTTAAAAGACTTTACATTGAAAATGTGTATAATGAATCAATTATATAAAGCTACATTAATTGTGGGCTCACAGAGCATAACAAGCTTAGTTCAAATATTGCAATGTTTTGAAAATTTACGGATTATAAATCACGCTTATGTTTAAATATTTTTACTATAAATGCCCCATAATAAAGCCCCTATGAAACATGGCAGGATATGTCTTCTGCCAAGTTAATATCTTATCATGTTGAGGTCCCTATCCTTTGTCTTCCCAAGACGAAATACAACCCCTTTAATAGCCCAAAAAAATACGTTGACCCGTGTTGAGGAACATCCCAGATGGTTTTCGAAGTGGTTAAAAGTCCAGTAAATTCAAATCTTGATGATGTAGATCCTAGTGTCAGACGGTTACTAGACGCCCGGCATACACATTGGGAGGGGAGGAGGGGTGGCATCGGCGTGGTGAGGGTGTGGGGGCAACCTCCAGCCTCGCACCTTCAATCTTTGCTCGCCAGCCAAGCCGTGCACCCGCGTTGGCTGCGACGTCCTCGCTAGCAATGTCAAACGGGTCATCCACGAGGTAAACCTCAGCTCCCTTGTCGGTAACCCCATGTAAGATGTATAATTTGTGGCGTAGAAAAATTAAATATGATGTACAGGGTTTCAGCACCGTCATATCTCCTCCCTTCCTTTAAGCATCAATGTGGTAGGCCGCGTTCTACAAACAGTGATTTTGGGTGGCCAGTCCTAGTCGCTATCTTCAGACTCCCTCCAAAGGATGCGTTGGTAATCTCTGTGCCCATCAGCGACCAGAATTTGACGGTGCATTTGTTTTATATCGCCTATAAATACAATCATTGGAATTCAAAACTGAAGCAACATTTCTACTATGTCCCTTTGTAGCTTAGGCCCAGTCAACAATACATCATTCAACGACAAACCAGAACTGACCTTCGCAGATGCATCAAACACGACACAAGGTTTGGTGGTGGTAATATCAAGCTTATGCACACAGTGATGTGGAATGTAATAGGAGCAGCAGGAATTCACATCTGAACTGTCAACACAGCTCATATGACCTGAGTTAATATAATCTTGCATAAATGAAACGTAACTTGCCTTGAGATCTGGCTGGCGTTTAAAACGACGCTCGAGTGAATGGAAAAAATGAAGTGTAGTAGAGTAGGCGTCTCCTAGGTGAGTGTGTGGACTCTTGAAGACAAGTACGACACTGTAGCGACCATTTTCAGCACGAGAATTGCCTTCTGCAAACAACTTTTCACAGAGGAGATCATCTGGTGATGGTGTTGGTTTATCAGGAGGCAGTTCTTCCAGTTTCCAAAGTCGTTCCACAACGGTGTCCCGCGACGGGCTTAAACTGGAGCCACAAAGAATATTTCAATATGTGCTGACTGCAAATGAGGCAAACTGCTGTCGACCTTCCTCATCACGATCCAACCAAATTGCGTGTCCAGAGCTATTGGAGTACCAGGTGGTCCTTCACACTTGCTTCCTTTCAGTAAGCAGGGGAAAAGCTCTGCTCCCAGCAGCATGTCAGTTGACCTTGGGAGTCGCAAAGGCTGGGTCTGCCAATTGAAGATGGGCAAGATGACTCCAGGCTTGGGGGTCCACAGGTGCAGATGAGAGGTGTCCTGTTATGTGAGGTAACACAAAGGCATCTATTGAAAATACTATCCCTGTCTGCCCACAAGGCTTTAGCACACGAGATACCACTCCACGAGCAATATTAAGTGGTGCCTGAGGGAGTCCCTGAAGTGGTTGAGTTTTCTGCCTACGAGGGATACCCAAGCAGGATAAGCAATTTTCAGAGATGAAATTGGCTTGACTACAAGAGTCCGGTAACACTCTAATGGGTTGGAAGGCCCCTGACACTTTTTGTACATCAATTACGGCAGTTGACATAACCACAGCACTGCTGGGTGTCCTCGAAAATGATGAGCTCACAGTAGAGCTTGTATCACCACTCGAGCTGCTATCTGGCACATCTACGGATTGTCCTGAGACATCCTCTTGAGTGGATGGTTCCGGGAAGTGCAGCAAGGAGTGATGCCGTGACGACACGAGACTGACGAGGGACACTGGTGCGAGGGCTGCAAACAGTTCCAGCATAGTTTGAGTTCCTTGACAAGTGCAAATCTTTCCTTTGTGGTTTCTGTTGAAAGTGGGGGCTTTGTACAACAAATGTGCTGTGTCGCACAAGCTGCGAGAAGGGGTAGGTTTCACCATAAAGACATTGTACGAATGGTAACCTTTAGCTAGTTTACGATCTGCTGAGACCTGCACAGGTTTGATCTTCGAGGCTGCCGGCCTAGGTATTGATGCAACTGCTTCCATAGCACGACAATGTTTTTCTAAAAACTGCACAAAGGACTTGCAAGTGGGGAGCTCAGTGTTTATCGAGGCCATCTCCCACTGTGTTTAGAGTGGGGCATCCAGTTTCATGCCAAGGATGGGCAGTAATATCAAGTCCCAGAGCTGCGAAGGAACCTTCAGAGCTTCCAGTGCTACCACATTCTCTGTTACAACTGTCAGCATCTGTCGCAGTGAGTTGGGTGATTCAGAGGATACTGTGGGTGCTTCCAGCAGAGCTTGCACATGCAAAGAAACTATCAATCTTTTGTTTGAATATCACTCCGATAACAAATTCCTCACGTCGTCTTCATTTTCAACTGACATAGGCAATGCCTGAATCATACTTAATGGCTCACCATTAAGGGACCACTTTAAATAGGTCAACCTTTCTCCTGGAGTTAGGTCGGAGTGATCAGTTACAAGAGCACTGAACAAGTTAGAGAAGTTGACCAAGTCTTTTGCACTTCCACTGAACTGTGGCAAGGAGATCTTGGAAGTGATACATTTACCTTCTGTGTGTTGGTAGCTACTGCCTATGCTGTCTCAGACTTGCTCGCAAGAGATTCTACCATTTCTATTATATTGTGGTATTGAGCTTCGAAGTCCAGCATGCGGGCTGCATGTGCGTCTTTATCGAAGCCTGTTAATTGTTTGGCTGCCATTTATACAGTAATGTTATCTGATTCAAAGTTATATTTTATTTCCCGCAAATCTCGCACCGTGGCATGGAATAAATTCCTTTTGGAGGGATATGCACCAACACACTTGGCGAGGCCAAGCGCCCGCTTGAGGCGTCCTGGCAATCGTACATGCGATATTGCCGCTTGAGCATCGCCTATGATTAAAGTTGCTGCGAAGTGCAGTAACATGTCCACAAACTAAGTATCACAACACAAGAGTTTTGTGCGTTGATGTGCGTAGTGCAGCAAAAAGAGAGAGATGGAAAACACACGTAACCTAACAAAAACACTTTGTCGTGGCACCAATCTTCCAACTGTAAACTGCCGATTATACCAAGTGATAAGAATGTACTTACCATTCACGTTAGGAGTGAAATATGAAGAAATTACAAAAAATTACACATAACCAAATCCAGAACAAAGGAACTGACAAAGCCAAGTTTTGCACGCATTGAACAAAGAAAACAGCATTCACGCGCACGCACACACGCTACCCCAAGTCAACAAACTGCGGTAATGTTCACTGTTGGTCATCATATACAACCCGAGTGTGAGTTGAGTTTGCGGCCGGTAACCGCACTTTTCCGTCACCCACATGCTCGCTAAGCAAAGCAAAATCACAACAGATATATAAGCCCACAACGAACAAACCAAATATTTATCACACACACCGGCACATATCTGACCCGAAAAGGACCAAATGTCTGGGCTCGAGAACAATGCGGACTGTATTTTAGCGAAAACATTTTGAGTTGCAACCTACCGATACGAAAAGAAAGCCGACTGCTCTTGAACATTCTAGCAGCGTCGCTCCAGGCCGATGGCGCCACCATCAACAGTGTTGCCACAATGTGGCGGGAAATTAAAAACTAGTTCAAACAGACCCATGGCCCAAACATACTGAAACATGTAAATATGTGACGCAGGACGATGTCCTGCCCCTCAGACCATATCAACCAGCACCACTGTGTGAACATGTGCATGACGGAACACTGAAGTGTAGTGCAGTCTTGTGCGTGAGTGGGGCAGTGCAATGCAAGATCTCCCCCCCCCCCNCCCCCCCCAGCAGCTCTCCATCTGGGTGTGGGGAGGGGAGGTATAAGAGCAAGTATGAAAAGTTCAGCACACAAACTTGTAGGGCAAATTGCAAAAGTATTTATTCAATTAGATAAAAGACACGCTAAGAGAGTGGACGTTGCGAGACCCCCTACAAGCGATTTCCAGTATTTCTTCCCATTAAATCTTGAAATGAACGTGTTTGTCATCTGCACAACTCACAGACTCTGGTGGGATGAGCAATGATGCTGTGCTTTCATGTTACACTGGCATCGATGCCTTTGTAGAACCAGTTAAGAATTTTTAGGGATTAGGCCTAATATGTCAAATAGAATATAATATGAAATTTATAATGATAAGCGCGTAGTTAAAAATGTATCAAAGTCATAGTATGGGTTCCCAGAATATTGAGAAAGTACTCAGGTGCTGTGTTCATTTGCTTGTTACTAAAACATATTATTAAACTGGAAAATTATCATATTATATCCTGTTTGACATATTAGGCCTAATCCAGCAATGTGTTTCAAAAAAAGTCAGCAAGAACTTTGGTGGTGAGTTCATGAATAAGAAATGCATTGTGTGTTCATACTACTTTGCTACAGATTCCTTCAGGAGTGCCAACATACAGTACTGCCGCCAGGGCACAAATAAACAGCAGCAGTAATACATTTTGAAATTCGTGATATACCAACTAACGTTTAAGGTAAAAATGTAGCAGTTGATGTAAACACAAATTATGTCTTTTATGCATTTGGGATACATGTTAATGAGAGGAGCAATACTGAGAATCTATTTATCTAAAACCCCTCAAGAATTATCGTGTGGCAGAAGTCCAAAAAAAAGTTGTGATGACTAAGAAAATATTAAAAATAAAACTTTTTTTTTCCCCCCAAAGATGTGGAAATGTGACTGCGGGTCGCTGCATTTAATTCCACACTTCTGCAGCCGATGTTTGCGGTCCAGTGTCTACGACATGGCATCTACAAAAGTGTACCTCGTCAGGTATAGCTGTAACGAGTTAACATTTTTTCATCAAACTGCTTCAAACAATTTTGAAAGTTGGATGATCATGATGTCACCAATACATTAGTAATGCCCCTGTGTTTGTTTCAGAATTTTTTATTTGTTAAGTTTATGAGACGTCTTGCATATAGGACCAGTTATAAATTCAGTTTATAAAGGAATCCAGCCAGTAAGAGTAATGTGAAACGAAAGTACCCATTTCCAACACTACCAAACTCCAGAATGGTGAACTACTGTTGGAAATGAAATGAGGTTTTGGAACCAATTACTATGTATGAAAGCTGTTTGTATATTTACGCTACAGGAAGTTTACATTTCACAGTGGCATTAAATTTCATCCCCAAGTAAACACGTAAAATTGAAATTGATTACAGCAGTTCAGAAAAATGATAGCATTGAGGACGTTTATTATGCGAGGTAACATGGTACCTCAAAAGCATTAGTCAATTATGAAAATAAAGTTAAATAATATACCAGATGTAAAAAAAAAAGCACATTTGAGATTATGTGACCAATTTGTTTGATGGAAATTTTGATGGCCATATTTTTTGTCACACGAGATACTTCCATCTGCCTTGTATGTGGAATATATTTGAACATCAGAACTTGATGATGTGACTGGGGCTTTAGGAAGTACCTGACTAACCAAGCCTCAGCTCAGAGTCGATAATTATGTGACGCAAGTTTACATTATCATTCTGCAGTTGTAAGATCGTTTGTAAATGTTGATGTCGTCGTTACTTGTTGACCTGTTTCAGAGACGACAATTTCTGGAGGACTCGTTGAAGTCGCTCAGCGTCGATGTGGTCGAAGTGTTGTTGAAGGCAATCAAGGTACTGAATGAAGCTGGAAATTTGGATCCAGATGACGACCCCAGCGAATGTGAAGCGGCACTGGAAGAGATTCTGGAGTATGTCGATCATATAGACTTTGCAAACGGTAAGTTGTTGGCATATGGTAGTCACTACCTGAATATCAACTTTCGCATATTTACTTGTGATACTTTTATTTCCCCTACTGGATTGTATTCCAGAATAAGAGAACCAAGGATGGTGACTGGTGGGGTGAATATTATATTGTACAGTGCAGAACCAGCAAGGTGATATTTTTTGTATTATGTTCATGATTTGGTTCCTGTATACAAAGTATCTAAAAGACTTAATAATAATGCAGAGCATGCAAAAATATGATTTATTGCATAATTGGCACCATTGTTTGTCATTTCAATGGAAATGCAAACACACGTGTGCTTGCCCTCGCTTAGACAATAATTTAAAAAAATTGGCATATGCAAACAGGGCATTTATGTATTGAGTCCATTAAATCAACACATCTATTTTAAAACATCATAATTTTTTAAGTGCATCAATTGTGTGATTCAATGCCTTTACTTACAGAATTGTTAACACAACCTTTGTAACTGAAATAATGAATTAGCTATGTAATTGATGTTTTAGTAATGACCACCCACTTATTTTCTGTATTTTATTTTTTTCAAATGAAGTGTGATTTATTTATTAATGTTATGTCAGTAAAATAACTAGTGGATGTTACAGTTTATTTTGTGAGCAGATATGTGTAATGTGCTTATTTCATTTGTAGTGAACAGGATCGGTGCAAGTGTATCATTCTTATCGTGTTTTGGGAACAATTTTCACGATTTTCCTAAGACAGTTTTGTTTTTATTGGGACATTTCCGACGCTAGAATATTCAGGGAAGACGTAAGCCTTATTCTTATTACGGCTCGGTGCCTTCAGGTTCCAGCACTGATAGACTTGGGTGTATGTTTGGCAACTCCCGCAAATTGATCATTTTCAGTCATTCATCGTAATGTTAGGAGCCAACGATCTCCACCATAATAAGTTTGCTACTAGACGGTGAAGCTCCAAAATTACTCCAAAGATAGTATTTTGCTGTCAAAGTTCAGAAGATGCAACTGCCGCTGATGACACGTAGGGGCATGCCACACATCCCTCGTGCACCATTGATGTTCCCTGGTTCATCTAGCTGCAGTGGACGTATGGTCAAATTTGATAAAACTGTTTTTTGCTCCCCAGACAAAATTTTAGAAAACTCTATAAATAATCTATAGACCATAGTAAGAAATCATTTTCTATCCAAATTAAACAAGGCCAAAAAAAATTAATTTGAGATACCATCTAAATTTAAATATTTCTAGAGAACTGATGTTTTAATTGACAGGTTAAGCTCTAATTTTGTTGGGGCCACGGTATCTGAGCTGTCGGCCTGCCCGTCTCCCAATAAGGCAAACCGGGTGCAATCCACAGCTGGGTCACTCCTGGATTTTCGCATGTGGGAATTGTGCCGTACGATGCCACTGCTTGGCGGGTTTTCTCAGGGACCTCCTGTTTCCCCCACCCTTTCATTCCAGAGCTGCCACATGCCCACCTTGGCTCTCGAGACCTCGCTGTTAAGAGCCGCCGAAATCTCTTCATTCACTCTACTTTTGTTTACTTCCATTCGACAACCAAGTTGAAGCAGTGTCTGTGTTACTACCATTTAATTTACAAAATAATTATACTCAAGTTTCAAGAAAATTCTTTTAATAAAATTCATATTTATATTAAAGTTTATTAATGGGGTAGTCAATTCCTTAAGCAATTTTAAATCAAGGACACCATACCTTTCCTTTTGAATAAATACATTTATTTTCATTTTCACATATTATATTGTACTTGTTACTTGAATAACTTTTCTACCATTAAAATAAATGTAAGCTGCCTTTGGAGTTTCCATGTGGTTTGGTAGTTAGAAATTAAGAAATTAGAATTACATTATTTAATGGGGAGTAATTGTTTATGTGTATCCGTGAATAATGGTAAGATATTGCATATAGGCCATCACGCTTACTCCACACTTTTCTGAAGCCCTGCTAAAGTTCTACTTTTGGTTACCCATTACGTATCCTTCCGCTACATGTAAACATAAACACTGCCGTGTGACTTCTACGTTTTAACTGTCAAATGCTTGTTTACTGTTTTCAGCTGTTTAAAGAATTGTCATATTTCAAAAACCATTTTGTACGAATGTTCACAATTTAGGCCTATAACCATATTTAGGTCAGTTTTATGACTTTTTATCAATGTCTGTATTGACGATAGTTCTTACGGTTATTATTTCACATTATTGACATGTTTGTTATACGCGACATAGCACATTACACGTAATACATGTTAATATTTTGGCGCAACTGTGTTTAACCCTGTTATAACTGAAAAAAGGGAGGGGGGTAACTCTAGTATATAACCTCTTGTTATTGATATATGTTGTGTTATCTTGTTAAAAGGACGGCCTCAGTTAGAATAAGAATTAATACGAAGGAACAACCAGTCCAACGAAGACACGGTAAATTCAAGCAAGCAATTTGTGTCACTTATTTTTTGTATGCAGCAACGACAAACTTAAAAGATAGTCGTGAACATGCACACAAATAGGCCTGCCGTAACTTTCATTCTGCTCATATTTATATGCATTGGTACATACTGTTTTCTAGGTTTATTTCATAATTTATTAAAATTTATCTGGCTGGGTTTAGTATTTTGTTGAGGTTGTGGCAAACATTCAAATCACAGAAACTTAAGCACGTTACATAATTGTGTTTCAAACACTTAGGGTAAGGTTACAATGTTGTGATAAACAGACCTGACTTTCAAACAATTAATTTTGTCTTAAAAACAGTTCACGATTAAAACGTATAAATTTCTCACGTCCGATATTTGCAATCACACACGCACTGGTCCAGCGTAACGTAATGGCAACAATACTCTTTCACACACACAGCGGTCACGACGCATGTTACAGTATATTTATTCCTGCCGTGGAAAAACAGATTTATCACAACATCGTAACTTGCCTAGGTGGGTTTAAAAAACACAAGTACGAACTTGATGCTTTGTTCAGAAACACGCCATGTCATGTCAGCATCATCAGTTGCCACTTCCGCCAACTTCGGATTTGTAACCGTCCTGCCATATCTAAATATATTATATGAGGTATTCAAACAATAAAATCTTGTTTCAGTTGTAAAAAATAAATTCAAAACCCATTATTTCTGCTGTAATAAGTTTGAAATATACTAAAATTGAAAACATGTATAATTTTCCTGCTACCACAGGCGGTGGGAAACTTCCCGAGTGAGAGAAAGAGATAGAGAATGAGAGAGAGAGAGAGAGAGCGCGACAAGCTCCGCTCCGCCTATTGAATTTTCTTCCTTGGACCAAAAAACACTTTGTCACTAGAGCCTACACACTGTAATTTGCGCGGATATTAACTGTAACAATAAAATATATTTCCTTCAGTGCTACCTAAAAAATAAAATAAATCAATAAGCAATGTTTAATTTACAAATAGCATACCAAAAAACTAGGTTTAGTTTAACTATGAACTATTTCTTACTATAGCTGTTGCCAAAACATCATTGCCTTCACTGTTTTTAATATTTATTTAATACAAAATAAATATTACAAGTTTTAGAAGATACTAAGTTAAAGGTTCATTTATTCAAGAATACATTACTTTAAAGGTAATCACAGTGTTATATATTTGTGTTATACAATTTATTGAAATAACAGGTTGACATGTTACGCCTATGTTGATTTTTCAAAGGTTCGTTTTAAAACATCCGAAGAAACCGTGAATAGACCGTTGCAGGGAATTATCATGCAGTGAAATTATTATCTGTTTTGTATTCTAATTTTATGACAGTAGCTTAAAATTTAACACAATTTCATGTATGTGTTTTGCTACTTCATATACAAAATTTAATTACTAAAGAAAACTGTAGGCTTCCAAATGTATCATTATTGTTTTTGCTCTGGTTATATTCACCTTAATTTTTGTGTTGCCAGTCAGATACCATTACATGGCGATGCTTTGTAGACTGTTAATCAGTAAAAAAATCATTAAAAAGCTTAGATAATTGCCTTAATAGAAATAAGCTTGAGAAGACAAGTTGTTATAATGGAGTATTGCAACGGCAGTGTGTGTTGTGTGCGCAGACTTCCACAAGATAGGGGGGTTCTCCATCCTGCACGCGTGCCTCAACTCCCCACATACTAGTATACGGTGGCGCTCGGCCCAGCTGGTGGCGGAGCTCACACAGAACAACCCTTACTGCCAGCACCACGTACTAGAGGCAAGCCTACTGCCGGTGCTGCTGTCGCTGCTCGACTCCGACCCCAGCCAGACGGTGCGCATCAAGTCCCTCTACGCCCTGTCCAGTGAGTTCTGCCTGCAGCTTTGTCACTTATTAGTTTTCTACTTCTTCTTTTTTGAAAGCAGGGTTGCTCCTGCATTTTCGCAGGAGGCAATCGTGTCAGACGATGCTGCTGGTCAGCTGGTTTTCTCAGGCATCTCCTATCCCCCCTGCATTCCGGTCGTGCTCCGTATTCAACTCGCTCGACTCTCGACGGCTTTGGAGAACCCACAGTGTTGGAATGAACTTGCATAACACATGCATAGAAAAATATCATATGAAAGTTGCACAGAAATGTTGGCAATATTCTGTAATGCATGAATGCTGCACGCCGTGTATCCAATCTTGATGAGGTCGCCACCAAGTTCATGTTAGAATAAAAGTTATGTGTAAGTATTTAATTTGAGTAGTTTTAATGTAGACACATATCAAGAAATATCTGCATATCAAAAAATAGCACAGATAAAAAAATTCTCAATTTCATATTGAGATAATTTTAGGAACTTAGAGACTTTCAAGATTTCACCTTCATAAGTTGGCATGGATGACTTTTATTACCGTAAGTATCAAGAAATGTAAGGATTGCTTTATTTGGATCTGTCATTCCGGTGTTCTGATCGTATCATCCAAAATTACTAGCAGCAGTCGTTATCGCTCAGCCGTGGAGTTGGGTGGACTCACACGACCAACGTGGTTATTTGGAACAAGAACTGTGCATTTTGCCTTGTAAAAGTGAATGTTGAGCTGTTTTTTCACTGAGGCCCCGATTCTACCCTGCTGTAAGATAATAAACAATGACATGGACAAGGGTTGATGGAAGGGGCAAAAGGAAGCTTAGGCAGGTGCAGAAAGAGCTGAGAAAGCAACGCCGATATAATGAACACTCTAAAAGATGAGTTAGCAATGACTCCAAAGAACTGCAGTGTGCGACAACAAAATATTGAAGGATGAGAAAAAAATTTTGGAATGAATCATTACACAGAACTGATTCAAATAATTTGTATCTTTGAAATGAATCATTCTGCCCGTTACTATCAGCGATGTACCTTGCAGCCAGAAGGCAGGTTCCAGCCACTGGACATGCTGTTCCTGTTAGCCTCTGGAGCTGTGACTTTAGTACTTCAGAAAGTAAGTTCTTGTTTGCACTATGCACTGATCTGTAACAGAAATGGCTGATGGATCACAAATAGCATAGTTTGCATTTCAGACTACATACTTATTTGTTGTATATTTCAAAAGGCAGTGTGTGAATGTGGCAGGTCTGGTAAGGAACAACGAGGTGGCTCTGAAGGCGTTCCAACAGCTGGACGGCTTCTCCGTGCTGCTGCGGGCTCTGCAGAGCGACGTGGAGAAGCTGCAGGTCAAGGTCGCCTTCTTCCTCTCCACGCTCAAACAGGACGACGTCAGAGGTAAGAGGCCGCTTCCTCTAACTTCCTCTAATCCCTAGTATAGGCTGTTCGTGGTTAGTTAAGCGCTTCTGAAAACACTTTTTACGATCTTCTTTCCTTCTGATGTCATATCCTTCCAGTACCCACTATGCAAACCGGGTTCAATTCCTGGTGGTGTTGCTTCCAGATTTACGCATGTGGGAATTGGGCCAGACAACGCTGCTGGTCAGCGGGTTTTTTCGAGGATTTCCCGTTTCCTCCGTCCTTGCATTCCGGTACTGCTCCATACTCACCTCGCTTCACCCTCGTCGGCTCTCGAGACCTCAGCGTTAAGAGCCACACAAACCACTCCACTTGGTTACACACATTATTACAATTGCCATGGACCATCTCAGTTTATTCCTGCCTCATCCAAGTGGAAACCAAGGAATTTTTTGAGAAGTAAATGTGCTGATCTGCATAGTATGTACTCTTTTGGTACAACATTATGTCTTATAACTATATTTCTAATAATTCTGTGCCAACCTAACTGGGAGTTTGCATGCCAGAGTGTGTATTGTACACTGAAGAGCCAAAAAAACAGGTACACCTGCCTAATATCGTGTTGGGCCCCCACGAGCATGCAGAAGTGCCGCAATACGACATGGTATGGACTCGACTAATGTCTGAAGGTATGCAGGAGGCAATGCACACCATGAATCCTGCAGGGCAGTCCACAAATCCATTGGAGTGCGAGGCGGTGGAGATCTCTTCTGAACAGCACGTTGCAAGGCATCTCAGATATGCTCAATAATGTTCATGTCTGGTGATTTCGGTGGCCAATGGAAGTGTCTGAAGTCATAAGAGTGTTCCTGGAGCCACTCGGTAGCAACTCTCGACGTGTGGGGGTTCCGCATTGTCCTGCTGGAATTGTCCACGTCCGTCGGAATGCACAATGGACATGAATGGGTGTAGGTGATTGGACAGGATGCTTACGTATCTGTCACCTGTCAGAGTCGTATCTAGACGTATCAGGGGTCCCATTTCACGCCAACTGCACACGCCCCATACCATGACAGAGCCTCCACCAGCTTGAACAGTCCCCTGTTGACATGTAGGGTCCATGGATTCATGAGGATGTCTCCATACCCGTACACGTCCATCCGCCCGATACAATTGGAAACGAGACTCGTCAGACCAGGCAACGTGTTTCCAGTCATCAACAGTCCAATGGCGGGCCGAGGTGAGGCGTAAAGCTTTGTGTCGTGCAGTCAACAACGGTACATGAGTGGGCGTTCGGCTCCGAAAGCCCATGTCAATGATGGTTCGTTGAATAGTTCGCATGCTGGCACTTGTTGATGCCCGAGCATTGAAATCTGCGCCAATTTGAGAGAGGGTTGTACGTCTGTCACATTTAATGATTCTCGTCAGTCATCGTTTGTTCCGTTCGTTCACTATCTTTTTCCGGCCGCAGTGATTTCAAAGATTTGATGTTTTACCGGATTCCCGATATTCACGGTACACTTGTGAAGTGGCCGTACGTGAAAATCCAAATTTAACACTGCCTCGGAGATGCTATGTCCCATCTCTCGTGCGCCGACTATAACACCACGTTCAAACTCACTTAAATCTTGATAGACTGCCATTGTAGCAGCAGTAACCGATCTAGCAACTTTGCCAGACGCTTGTTGTCTTATATAGGCGCTGCCAACCGCATCGCGTTACTCTGATTGGTTCCATACCTCTGTTATTTGCATATGCACGCCTATACCAGTTTTTTTTGGCTCTTCAGTGTAGTATACATGCAGTTATAAGCAGTAATTTTTTTCGATGGTTGATTTCAAAAATTCTTACTTTACAGTGAACCATCTTTAACATAGGTAGGGCTGTCTGATACGTACAGACTTTGTATTATGATACAAGACATATTTTAAAAAATTGTGTGGTTAATGTGATTCACCACATTTTGATAATAAAGATGTATGTATCACACAACATCAATCAGGGTAGTGAGTAAGGGTGGTTGTGTATCACACTGTTATTTTTTTATGATATATTTAGTTTTATAGCAAAACATTTGTATTATCGTTGCTGTTAAAAAAAATGGACATCTGCTACTACTCCATTTAGATATCATTTGTCGTAAGTCTGGCTTCCAGGCCATGTGGATTTTCTGACAGAATGAGTGTATTTGGGGTTGATGGAGTTATTTTCTTTATAAGTTTTTGTAATTATTTCTTTTTTTGTACAAAATCTTGTCTTCAGAGCATGCTTTAAAAAGTTTTTATTTGAAAAAAAAATCCAATAGGATCATCAATATTCAGTTTTGTGAATGCATTTGATGGAAGGTACATAACAATAATTTTTTTCAATTTATTACAAAATAAGTACCTGTTGTTTTTGTTAAAATTTCATATTTATGGCGGAAAACATAAAATCATGTCAACATTTACTATTTGGTTGAATGTTGTATGATGTAAGTCTAGAAACAAACATTTTAAACAGAAGTGTGGAGCAGTGCGCGTTGTAGAACGCGTATAGAGACAGCGGGTCAGACATCAGGACTCAACTTTGATACGCGTAGTAGTGACAGAAGTCGTGCAAAGGGAACTGTGTGGAAAGGACCAGGACACGTCGAGGGACCGAGCTGGTGTTGTGTTGCAGAGGAGCTGCTGAAGATGGGGTTTGTGGAGTTGTTTGCGACGCTGATCAGCGGGGAGGTGAGCCACGCCACGGAGCACCTCCTGGCCGCTCTGCTGACGCTGGTGACGGACAGACCTGCGGCAGAGACGGAGTGCCGCCGGCCCGAGTTCCAGCTGCGCAGGCGCTTGGTGGAGCTGCAAGACGGCTGTGCAGGCAAGGAGGAGTATCAGGTACTACAGTGCTGCTTCTCTACTGGACCAGCGCACCTCGCTTACTCAGTGGTTTCTCCCTTCTCTCTAGTTTTTGTCTACAGTAAGTCCTGCTATAAGCTGGTTTTAATACCACTTAGATAAAGTGGAAACAATGTCCATCGAACATGGATGGAGTGTAAGTCCGTGTCCACAGAAAATTTTCTGTGGTCCCAACAAAATTCCGTTGTAAATAATGCTAAAAAAAAGTCAGTTTTTGCCAAACTCAAAATTTAATTTTTGCAGCATCAATCTAACTAAAAGTTCTGTAGCAGCGCCGAAAATTACGTGCTCCGATCATTTAACAACAAAATATTAACAAAAAAGTATAAGTAGCAACTTTACTCACCATGGCATAACGGAGTCGGTACACAGTACATTATGTACACATGCACAAGTAATACTAATGGATAACACAGATAAAATACATTTTCAACACAATGTTTTTGCTTACGTCTTGCTGCCCTTCGTTTGGTCCTATTTATGTATAATACTTCGCTAAGTCGGCAACTATTTCCTGTGCATGTGGTTTCAAAAGAGGTGTTTAAATACGGTTTTTTTATTAAGTTTGAGTACCGGAAAAAATTAAAGTAAAAAAAATATACATATATATATATATATATATTTATATTTTTTTTTGTACATCAATCGTGAGAACTTGATAACAGGGTTCTATTGTATTGTCTTATGAATGTTTTCTTTAAAATATTCCCATTTGCATTGTTTTCTTTTAGTTAAACTTGACAAATACCTAACATAGGTCTATCAATGTGTTCAACATAAAGTTTAATTAAGTTAGGGGTTTTTTTTTTTTTTTTTTTTTTTTTTTTTTGACTAATTTGTCTAGTCCACATCTACAGAATGTCCGCATCTATAGAATTGTTCTGCCAGTCCCCTGAAATTCTACGGATAGAGGTTCCACTGTAGTAATTTGTGACCATGTTTTGCAATTAACACCGGCCGGCGTCTATCTCTTTGCTACATTTCTGTGGTACAACAGAGTTTTGGTTAAAGAAGCTCATGTACTCCAAACTTTGAGATTATCCCAACTGATTTCTGGAGAAAATGACTGCATTAATTATTAAACAGTATACTTCACTGACGATGTCGAAGCATTGGTTATGTTTTTTTGGGAGTGATGTATTACTGTATGCGTGGCCCATCACGTCGCAGATTACCAAGCAGTCATGTACTTGAGGCTACCGAATGTAAGTCGGGCTGGGCTAAAATTACAGGAGATTTGTTGCGATTCATTTGATTAGGCATGTCAACAACAACATTATTATCTCTGTCATGAACAAATTAGTACTTGCACAAAATATAATTTTGGCCATTAAAGTAGTAGGGATGTGTCAATTCCACGTTTTATTGGTTTTTGATTCTGTTTCGGTTCTTAAAAATCTGGCTCACCTGTTATCCGTGTATTTTAGTAGAGATGAAATTGTATGTCCCATTTTCAACAAATAAATTTTTGTTGTGTATTTTTTTTTTATGTTGATTTTGACTTGCCCCAGGAATCAAGTTTTCACACAATTAAAACTTTGCATACAATTTATTTTCACTCTAAATTGCAAAATAATGCCACACTTTATCTTGGAAAATAAAAGTAATATCTCCTCTACAATAAAGAACTACATTTACTGTACCACCACCAAGTGCAAATCTCCGGTAATAAAGACTTATTAAACTTAAAGTGCACAAAGTGTTTTTGTGCCTTAGATGAATTAACAATCTGTAATGACTATAGTTTCCAATGATGAAGTATGAACAGTTTTCTTGGATGCCATTTTCTCGGGATCAACCTCTATAGAGTAGTTTTTAGAGTGATGGTACTGTTGCTAGCATCAGTATTACGGACGGAAGATCTTGTGCGTGATTTGCACGTCAGAATTCTGCAATGTCTGTTTTTTTTTTGTCCATGGACGTGCATGTTTACAATAGCAAAATTATATTTGCATGATGTGTACTATTTTTCTGCCAAATAAATTGTACGTATAAATTATTAGTGTACATAGTACAAATTTGGTGAGAACAATGTCGGTTGCTGTTATAAATAAAGCCAAGGAACTCTGAATGCAATTCTGGTTCTGGGTTCAGGTTTTCAAGGCTAAGGAACAAGGCACACAACTTTTCATTGCATTGTTTACACGTTCTTGTAAGGGCGGCTTGCTGTCTTTAAGACGCTTCCGTAGTCGTATATGGCTCTCATCGTAAGCAGTCGCGTCTTATTATAATTTTAAAAAATCTAAAATATTTTTATGTAAATTTTTTTTAGGACAGAAATGAAAGTCATTATTTTGTTGCCATTTCATAAATTTGTTTATTTAAACATAAATGTGGTTGTTGGAAAGTGTTGAAGTCAGCAAAAATCTCTGTAAGTAGCCCTCTGTTTACAATATTTATTCTTCTGTAAAACAATTTTTTTTTTAAATTATAGTGACAATGCCTTATCTTTACAGAACAGATTGCTGTATTAAAACCCTATTGTCACCACTTAAAATTCTGAGCCAAGAGAACACATGTGAATCTTGTTTATGCTGTTTTCCATAGTCATCGCATTGCTTCCTTAATCCATATGGCCAGATGTTACCTTCAGGCGTTTTAAATTTTTTACTTTAGAGGCACCTTAAGGAAATGTGAAATTCTGTATTCACGTCATTAGCCTTCCTGCAATTGTGCTCAGGGCGCTCCATTTCGACCTCTAGGATGAGCACAGAAGCAGTGAAATTGGAATTGTTTTATGTTGTGGAAAATTCAAACAATTGATGTAGCGTGCACTATTTTAAAGCAAATATGTATAGGTTGCTCTAGTAAAAAAAATTCTGGCAACACATTTTTGCATAAATAATGATAATGTTAAATAAGACAGATAAAATGATTGACATTTTATTGTTTGTTTTCCTTAATTTTTAAGAACCCTGCCTTCAAAATAGTTTCATAAAACAGATGTTCTTGTAATATGCAACAAAGATATCTGTAATAAAGATTGCTGGCTTTCGCGGTCGTTGTCTGCAAGATCTTGGCTTCTGGGTAGTAGCCGCATCACTGTCGTTCTCCGTCCCAACGTTTGGGCCTTCCGAGGTAGGTAAGTTATTGCTGCTGCTACTTCGCCCTGAAGGTGGAGGCTGCGATGTCTTCCGAAACGTCGGGAAGGAAAATGACAGTGACGCGGCTACCACCCAGAAGCCAACATCTTTAAGATATAGGTATTTTTAGGCACCTAGGATCTAACAACCAGATTTAACATTACTCTTATGGAAAACTGTAACTTCTAATTACATAGTTTTTCTGTAATATCATGATTTTTGGTAACTTCACCTGATGTTATAGGAAGACTTACTGTAATCGTTTCATAATGCATTTTAGTTTTTAATATTCACATCATTACTCCTTTAATATTCACATCATTACTCCAACAGAATCGTAGCATTTATTTAAAATCATAATTTATACTCTATGATCATCTATGATCATGTTTTAGCCTAGATCATGCTTAATACAGTGTACACTTTTTTTTTCCTTTTCCCACAGGAAGTGTGCAAGCACTGTCAAGATTTGCTAACACTCGTTTTTGAAGATGATGTTGAGGAAGACAGATGAACTTCCGTCCACGTATTGAGATTTTGATGTTTGTGACGTTGTATTTGTAAATAATTGTGCATAAAATTGAATGTCGACATTAGTCGTGGTGTCTTATTCATTTGGGACAATGTGACTTATCTATGAAAGATTCTGATGTGTTAAGTGAGTCTTAAATTAATGTACAACTTGTGTTGTAAATGCAAAATTGTTTCTGTATACATTCATATGTTGTAACATGTGGCTTCAGTGATTAAGGAGATTGTAACGTTCGTGCCGCGGCTCGTTAAGGCATATGTAATATAACTGCCTCACAAGTGGGCGCCATACTATAAAGTTCCGCCTTTGTTACGTTTACCTTATATTTAAAATATTTCATCCTCACAGGTGGACGTCATGTTGTAAAGTTCCCGCGGGCTAGTTACGATATATTAATGCAGCCGCACAGGTGGGCGCCATGTTGTTAACGTTCGGCACTTGTTACTGTTTATGTTGCCACGGCTTGCTCAGAGGTAGAAACAAGAGACTCAGTTAATTGAACACTAGTTACTTAAGAAAAAAGTTCCATATTAGTTTGATATATATATATATATTTATTTAACATTCTGTAACACAGTTCACAGATGCACAGACGGAGTTTCAGTATGCAGAGTACGAACCTTTACCATTAAATATACTATTGCAGTTAACAGTGCCACAGTCGTTTACGTAATGATGTTCTTAAAAAACTGACCCGAAGAAACTTAAGACGTGGCTACCTCCCACACCGGCTGAGAAATGATATATTAAAGTCTAGTTGCCGATGTAGGGGTTCTAGTACTGCCCGAACGCGGCCTAGGCTAGCATTGCATGATACTTCTCGACTGCGCTGACCTGCCCTCATGGGCGACATGAAGTAACTATCCCTGACGACTGACTTGAATAAGACTGCCCCTAGGGCGACAGACAGATGCCCTTTTTGTGCTGCCTATCACCCCCCTCTCCTGAGATAAGCGCCTGGCATCTGCCAGCAGCGTCATCTAAAACTGCACGTGTCCCACTCTCAACACATCGATACTGCTGCGCTGTCAACATAAACTAACCTCTCGTACAACAAAAACTTGTTGACGTTGCCTGAAAATGCGCTGGAGGAACTAAAACTTGTTGACGTCGCTGTTAACTGAAACGAACTAGTCTAATTAATGCGAACGCATCCCAAAAACAACGATGTTCAAAACGAAACACAACTGGACTTCTGATAAAACATAACACGGCAAACGTCCTCCCGATAACCTACAAACGCACACGTCTGCCGGATAAACTATCACGGGAAACGAGCCACCACGGCTTTAAACTTGAACCCGATAAAAATATTAAGAAGCTTTCCAAAGCTTCAAACACACGAAAGAATTTTACACCCGTGTCCTGAAAAATTACGAATATTGCGTCATTACAAGATATACATGTCTATGCACTTTTGATTTTATAGGTTGTTGATTAAAGAAAATTTTTAAATAAAATGGATGCAAGTAAATATTGAATTTTATAAGAAAGTACCGTTTCCAAGTTTGTATTATATTTAAGCTGCTATTGGGTCCATCGTATTATAAATGAAAACACGGATGACCTTACTATAGTTTGTTTTCCAACGCCTTCCAGCAGAAGGTTAGTAAGCTAATGTCTGTCCTAATACAAATGTCCATGGCTTATAATTGGAGTTCTGCTTGTGTTAACACATCACACAATTCATATTAGTGCGCCCGACTATTACAAAATTCTTATGCTTCTGACTGTGTTCCGGCGCTTATCTATCTATCTTTAGCCAACTCCTGATATTCTTGGTTAGTGACTGACTAAGGGTTCACAGATAACCAATTTCACGGTTAAAACGATGGATTGGGGGGGGGGGGGTTTTTAGTTTAGGCCTACATATTATACACGTAGGTTGTGAAAACAAATAGGTAGTCGTTCAAGAATTCAATTTTTTGACAGCCAGTTTTTTGGCAACATCATAAATGATATTAGAATGATCACATACACAAAATTCTGTATCAGCTGATGCGTGAACGATTGTAAAAAATGTTCACATTGGCTACACGGCGCCTACAGAGGCTCTTGCTAACAGCGCCGGTAAGCAGCAAGCTCATCACCCACAACACTAACACCTGCATCTGCTGCAACAGACACCTTCCCTGCAGTGTCCGACATCCAGGACGTCGTGCAAGACACATCACTTGGGTCATGTGCTGACGGCCTTGAATGCCAGGTGACGCTCTCACACGATGGCGTCTCGACGCCCTCGAGACGCATCGCTTCTATGCCATGCACGGGCTCATCGCCTCCGAGCCAGGCACGTCAACAGAACATGATTGGGATGCCCAGCCATCTACCTCGTGCCACAGACAACACTGTCGCCGCCCGCATAACATCAGCGGCAGCAGCAGAAACGACGAGTCGCTGTTCAGGGACGACTCCTCGCCGCCCCGCCGCTCGTGGGTGCCTCTCAGCGCCCAAGGCAACCGCCACAGCACCTCGGTTATCATGGGGCCACCGCCCCTGGCCAGCACTACAGCAGCAGCAGGGGTGGTACCACCTCTGGAAACGTACAATCATCAAGCCACCGGCATCCTGCTGCGCCTCGTGACGTCAGGACACCGATGTCAACGGATGAAATGTCACCACAAGAAGAGGGAGGGAGGTTTAACAATGTTCAACATGACGTCTCTCTGAGATAGTTCTTCCCGACGCCTGCCACCTCACCTGTCAGTGCTGCGTGTTCAATATTTACCTGCATGAGTGCAGTGTGCCAATAGCATATAGTGAAAGCGCTGTGCCACCTAGTGGTAAAATAATATCAAGTGCGTAAGAAAATCATTAAAGTGATAAGGAAGCAAATGCCACACAGTGCGGCGTGACATATTTACAGAACATATAAGTAGCTAAGTGTTACTGCGTAACACTTAGGCAGTATGACGTAGTAACACAAGCTATTCCAAACACTCAATGTAAACAAATAGGCTGTTGTTTTGCAGAGTCGTGTTATATAAATCATAAAATGGTATTTTGTGTATGTCCCCTTCCAGCAAGATGAGCCGAAAGCGGGCACTGAGCTGCCCAAGCTCAAGGAAAACCTGTCATAATGCAGATAACTTACACAGAAATGTGTAAGCACTACGTGCTACAATTTATTCAATTTTTCTTTTGTAGTGTTATTTGTAGTTAATTAAGACTTTGTACTATACCGGGACAAAGCCCAGAGAGCATGCCACTACACCTCAGCACATTTCTTCACTCCTGAGACTTAAATTTCATACAATCTAATTTCCATGTAGGTTTTGTGCCATTTTTCAGTGTCGGAGCTCTCCAAGCTATAGTTGTAAAAACCTATGTAAGTGTCTCTGGGGTGGGCGCAAGGGAAATAAAACGTGTTAAAGTTTACGCATTTCTTTATTTTCTCCAGCCGCCTCGTGGCTGTTCCAATTAATCCCTTTAATTCATAATCTATCATATAAGGCACAGAGATAGCCTGGAACAATCTCAGTACGGGAGTGACTGCGCGTTGCGAGGGGCTATTAACACCTCTCACTAATCTAGACTTGAGGAATTACAGTTGATTTTACGATGTTTGATCATCAGAGGGGGCCACATTAAGGTTTGGCGACCACACGCCCCCCATTTCCGTGCTCTCTGCGCTGGCGTTCTAGGGAAAGTTATCACTGTCTGGCAGGCCTCTGTCCCAGATCGTAAACATCCATGTAAACTCACATTCCCTCTGATGACCTATCAATAGAGAAAACTGTTTTTTTGCGGCGTGCAAAATATTGAAATAAACACCAAATTCACAGTTTCTCGCGAAAAACAACAAAACACGAAAAATGTGCGAAAAAAATACAGTATTCTGGCATGTATAGACCACACGTTTTCACAAAAAATAGACGCCAGGTTTGCACGGAATCGTGAGAATATTAGCAGGAGTACAAACATGCTGTGTGGGCTATACGTGAAATATTAACTATCCCTAATTTTTCATTTAAAAACCTATACGCGCACGCAGCTTATACACGCCAAAATAGGTCAATTTACTTTGAGATACCACAAGTTTCGATAAATCGATTCATTATTTAGACGGGATTGGAGAGTCGACACAATCGATCTGCAACAGCCAGCCCAAAAAAAGAGAGAGCGGGAGAAGAAAATACAAAATATATTTTATAAAAAGAACAAGCACGCTAAAACATAGATGCTCTGAATAATAAAATGAATGAGCACTTATTGATGAGCTTTCGCAAACAAATTACGTGAAAATAGAAATATGTGTTCACTGTAAACAAGACAATCAACACATTGTTTTAAAGTTCCGGGACTGCCACTCTCAGACCGTTGCCTTGTTCATTTAATTAAAAGCACAATTACACTACAATTAAGACATGTAGAAAATAAATATTCCTTTAATTTTGATTATGATAAAGTGGAATTTGGGTGGCTCGAGCTAGGCAAGTCCACTTTCACCACAGAAGGGGTGTGGGTAGCCATGCCTGAATGACTATAAAGCAAGGAAAATTCTTTATCAGAGTTATTCTGGTTGAATGTGTTAATATTTGTACTTTCGGAAAAATTGCCTGGGTGCCAAGGGCCCCCCCCCC
>NQII01006590.1:67480-110133 GCA_002778355.1 Clitarchus hookeri
CACACACACACACACACACACACATATACATATATATATACAAAAAAACTCGCTCATGCAAACTCGGGGGTGTAACACGTGAAGAGTGGGAGCATGATGGGGGTTGCTGGAACTCTGTAGCCATTGTGGCCCTCTTGTTGCATCCATTTCCCAGTAGCAATGTTAAGGAGTATTTAGGGGGTGATGGGGGTTTGTGATTGGCCCGAATTAATATGCTCTTCAAGGACATTAACATGGGATGGTCACCTGACTGGCAGTGACTCGGATGTCGTGCAGGGAGGGGTGCACTCCTAGTACACCATGTCAAGGCAGGAATCGTGGATGTGTAACCACTATGTTTGGGCTGACCTCTCCAGTAGAGGGCATGTTGCAGCTGCCATGTGTGATTGGACGAACTTGCTAAGGGAGGAGGTACCAGCGCATGTCAAAACAAGGGAAGGTATGTTAGACATCCTATTCACAATATCACATTTGTTAGAAAGTGGGTACATAATGCCTGCAATACTTTACAGTTTGTAGTTGTATTGTGTACTGTGAGGCATAAGGCTTTCAAGTAAAATGTGAATATTTCAGGCTCGTAAAGGAAACATGAGGAGAATTCAGAGTAACAAACATTCCTGCGAGAAAAGCGACATCTGCAATTGGAGTACTTGCGAGTGCAAATATACAAATCCAAATTGTACTTTTGATATGGAGAATACTTGCTTCACCTACCATGCTAGGTGTTTACAAAAGATTAACGGTACCTGAGCAGTCGGAGATAGTAATGCGGACGTCGTCCGGCGACTATGTTAAGAAAAGTTAGAATATCACACAATATTCATATTTCAAATAGAATGGACGCCAGCTCACTGGATGAGCACGAAGTTACAGTTCTCAGGATCGTGGAAAATTTATAGGATTTATAGGAAAATGTGATATATAGCCAGGGTATTCAGGCTCCCCAGCATGCCTAAGTATTATCTGTTACCTTACAAATAAAGGATGGCTCTTTGAGGCATTGATGACTTCCTGGATAGGGCCAGGACCCAAAACAAAACACTAACTGAGAACTCACATGTTTCGGTTAACTCAAGTAAATTGTATTGCCGAATAGTGTACTCAGATACATGTATGCAATGCAAATTAAAGCAGACCTGACCCACAAGGCCTGCCAGCGGCCGTTACTTTACAAAAAGGCTAAGATGGTGAGAAAACTTACAATAGTAATTGAACCTCAGCGGTCGGTAAATTGAGCTGACGATGGGGTGCTGTGTACGTGGGGAAGACTGTTGGTAAAACTAAATAAAAGTTCCAGTAAATTACATTAACTTATTGCAGTTAATTGTTCTGAACAAAGCATGAAAGTCCCCCCGCGATGCGACGCACGTGCAGCACCTCAGACCAAAAAATCCGACTCCGGGGGGTACGGCGAGCGAACTGCGTCTTCGTCGAGAGCTCGCGCCATCCGCGAGGTATCTTAGTCTACTGACTTCATTACAGAAAAACGTAAAACATACTGACAATAGGGCCCTTCAATGTTCGGGATGGACATCCCTTAGCTTGAGGAGAGTTCAGATTTCTTTCTTAAGCACTAATTTAAATGCAAAACATGATTATGTGGTGCCTGGCAGAGCATGTGGGAAATTTAGGTCTGTTAAGTTTTGCGGCGCTTTACGACCGAAACGGTTAGGTTGAAAGAAAGTCTAATTATTTCTCACATCACTAATTGGCTTGATTAGACACACAATCGCACTCGGAAAATTATATTTAACACTTCATAATATCCTAGCCTTGCTACTCTATACCTCATTAAATATGCACGTGGTGTGCATTTATTCTGAGATTACTTAGCAATCCCCTAAGGGCGAATTTCGCGAACATTTGCCCATGAGCGATAAATTCTAATGCTATTTAATACACCTTCTAACAATTGATTCTTATCCTAATTTCACAGATATCTAGGGACACCACAGGCACTCGGTTGAAACACTCGATATTGTGTCATGACCCGTTCCCAAGTGAACGATACGGACACGCATCAGGACGCCCGAAGTGCTTGTTCCGTGAGCCGCATTGGTGCAGTGACTGTGGGCCGATGACGTGTGACAGTGTCAGTGCCAGACCACGCAGGAGTGGTCCACGTCAACTTGTAGTTTTATGAAACCTATATACTAACAAAATTGCAGCACAAACATTAAAATATGTAATAAATAAATCAACCAGAAGACATCACATCTTACTATTTGTTACATATATTGTTAAAAATTGAAGAGAGGCATGACATCAGTTGAAACAAGTGTTAAACGTTAAGATAGTAGCTTATTGCCTATTGTCTTAAGGTGTATTGTTTATGGCTAAGATTTCCCTTTTTTTTTAGCAATTTAAGATTTTGCTGGCTGTATGGATATTTAGATGGCCTCGCAGTCATGTGGAATGGGTTGTGTTTATGTAGTAAACTTGAATGTGTACTGCAAAGCAGGGCTGCTGAAAGATTAGAAAAGTTTTCTTAATGTGTATGTTGTAGTGATTTTTTTTAAATTTTGTAAAAGCAGTAAGTTTAAAATGAATGCGATGACGGCGCCTATGGAGAGAATCCAGTTATTGGATAATATTGAAAAAGACATTGTTACTTGTTTACAGAGTGCAGGTACTGAATAACTATAACCTGAAATTTTTTTAATGAATGAGTATTTTATTGTTTAATTGAGCATTCATATAATACTATATGAACTACACTATACGAAAACATAAGAATAGCCACAAAATACTTAAAATTATACAAGTAATAATACATAATTCTAGTTTAACAATGTTTACACGCCGGCCCTACGCACATAAGTACGTGGCTAGAAATAAAGCTACATGAAAACAAAAACAGTGAACTCCACTCTCCAGTTGGGAATTTATTTCAACATAATTCTTCGATTGTGTTGAACTGTAGAATGGTAGAAGATTTAGCACAACTGCTTGGTACGCGTATTTTCATTTATTACTTAAAATTTTAATAAAGTAAATATAATACTATTATGGTGTTGTGTTTGTGAAATGCATTTTACAATATGTGTTCGGGCCCTTACTATTGCTGTGTGTCTGTGTCTTAGCCAGTTATAATCCCTGTGTGGTTTAGCAAGACCCCGTCCACAATCGACTTGGCTTAAATAACATTACTTACAAAGTATAACAAGTGAAACTGTCTACAATTGGCGTTAATGTGGTAATTATTAAGTTTAGGTGCTTTTCTGAAAAAAAAAACAAAAAATTCACAATTATGATATATTTCTACTCTACTAATCACGTAGAACACGAATATACTAGGGGCGTAGCTTTAAAATAAGTACAACATATTTTAAAAAATTGAACAAAATTGCGAAATGAGGAGTATAGCCAGTTTGTTTGCGTTTCTGAACGAAACGTCCTAGACCAACAAAAGTTGCATTAATGGGTTCTGCACGGCTTACCATGTTCATATTCAAGAGGGCGTAATGTTAAAATAAGTAGAACATATTTAAAAAACTTGCGAAATGTGTTTGTTTTTGTCTATTAACATCAGAGGAATTATACCAGCCCCCTACCTAGGTGAGTCAATTTACATTCTTTTGGTGTGTTTTATGGTTCCTTTAAATCCCTACAAACCTACATTCGTAGTTTAGTGTATAACCCAAACATCCTAGGTTAGTGTAAAACCCTACTATCCTAGGTTAGTGTAATACCAAACAATCCTAGGTTAGTTTAAAAATGTAAAATAGTGATTTTACCATCATGGGGTTAGGTTAAGTGGGCACACATTATAAAATTAGTCGGACGTTAATGCCCCTAGTATATTTGTGTTCTGCATCATTAGTAGAGTAGAAATATGTCATCATTTTGAATTTTTTTTGTGTTTTTCAGAAAAGCCTCTAAACTTCATAATTACCAAACTTTAAGTCCAAAGTTTATCTATAAAAATTTCAGATTTAAAATAATTTGTTAAAACTGTTCAAAAATTTCAACTACGCTCTTGTATAACAGTTTGTCCTCAATGCAGAACCACACCCGTATGAATCCATACTTAATCAGGACTAGTAGAGGAGATGGCAGCTCACTCAGTCTTGAAGCACTTCAAAAACTGAAATCAATGCGTTCCTGCCATTTTCTTAAACGTGCTCCGCATATTTAAGTACTTAGGTGCCTCTTAATGCCATCCTAGCTTACGTTTAAGCGGTTTTAAGCAAAATTTATGACTTTCGCTGGCGCAAAAGTTACGTCGAACTGCTCTACATGGCATCTAAAGAGAGAGTCTCAGAAGGGTTCTCATGATGATGCTAATTAAAACTAGAATATCCCAGATAAGAGTCACTTCCCGAGACGTAACACAATCTTATCAGTCTTTAATTAGTTTCATTTCTCCGTGGCAAAACTTGATTGATAACACCAGGTAATGTGAATAGAGAAAACTGAATAAAAAATTAACACTTCCAAAGATAGGTGAAACCAGTCAACGTAGCAAAATAAACAGAACTCTCAAAATGTGCGAAACTGTAAACATATAAAATAAATAAATACTAATTTTGAGGTGGTGCAGTGTGTCAGAGGTAGAGCGTAACAAGGCTTTGTGCTGAAGATTTTGGGGTTGGATATAGTATAGGAGGGGAAAGGAAATGGAGGGACTTGTCAGGGTGTTGGAAGATAGGGAAAACACAGCAGTGTCCGTGCAGAGCAGGCGTCATGTACTTGGAAAACGTGCAGCGTTGGAAATTGGTTATCGGGTAGTACATTAGTCTGGCCGTGGCTGTGAGACAATTCAATAGACTAGAGTACGTTTGATGGTTCTAATGTCGTTGCTGCAGAAAGTAAGTGCTAGCGACAGAGATAAGCCAAGGACGACCGATGTTATACTTGTGTGTGTTTGTGTGCGCAGTTGTGCTGTGCCACACCGGAGGGCAGATGGTGACGTGTTCAGCCGAGTCTTGATTGTTTGACAGGTCAAGCGCTCATGGAGCTGAGCAAGGAGAAGTCGAGCGTGAAGCAAGCTGAAGGACACACCCATCAGTTCCTCAAGACGCTCAACTGTGTTGATTCTAAACTGACTGAGCAAATTAACTACCTCACCCAAGTGTCCACTGGTAATCACATGCTTCATATAAAAATTGTAAATGATATCTTCTTGCTTGGTGATTAATTACTGAATTTTGTTGTTTTCAAATCATTAGTGTTACATCCTTTCTTGATAGAAATTGATGCCATTCAGCCAGGTTTGTTTCATTTGTTGCCGGCACCTGCCCTAATTTACCATCTAGTAATTAAAATTAAGAAGTTTCCTGACCTATTATAGGGCACTCTCAAAAACTTGATGATTTAATTGAAACTCAAAGTAATGTTAATGTTGAAAAAGTGTTTACTTAAACCTTCTGGCCAAAATCTGTACGGTATTCTACACCTCCATCATCCAACTTCTTGGTCCATTCCAATATTTTTTCTAATTGGTAAACACAGTCTATTATTTTTGTTACATATGTTCTTAGTGGCTTGTTCTGTAATAAAACATATGCCTGGTCAGAAAAAAATACTGACCATCGCACTCTTTCACTTGCGCAAGAATATTGATAATAGGTAACATGCACATTTTCTGCTGACACTTTGTTTTCAATCATTTATGTGTTAGAAATGTATTTACAAAGTATCACGATTTAAAAATTAGTTTTGAAGAAGTTATGATTGAATGGAAGTCTTACGTTTGAAACGTCCGCCAAAACGCGTCTGTCGCGCCTGCTTACTCCGTGACGTCACAAGTCGGATACAACCTCGCTCGCCGCGTTTATTTCGTACATGATTAAATATAAATTTTTTGAGGTAATGGAAAGAGAAAATAATGAGTCAAGTATACCAAAATCATCGTAATGGTTTATTGTACCGCAGTATGCTAGTACATCTTGCAAAACACCTGATAAAATATTTGTTAGTTACAAAAACGAAACAAACCGGAAGGAATGGTTTAACGCAGTTAGGCGAAACGCCAAAATCAGTTATTTTGGTTTGCGAAGACCATTTTGACGTACGTTATTATATATAAGGTGTTTATGTTTCCACTATGTAGGTAGTTTTAACACTACTTCTTAATGTCTACTATTAATATCTTACCTAACCTTCATTATGGTATTGTTTAATACACACCACAATGCGTTTAGCAATTCGTATGTGACTTAGACGTGAGCATAAACAAATATGTTAACGTATTTCATAAGGCATATAAAATGTGTTTACAAAAAATTTGGCCACATAATGTAAATTTTACGTTTTATATGTATATACGTTCCAAGTTAGGCCTAAGAGATAGAATTTGGTACAGATATATTTTTATTAATTTAATGTAACTTACAACATTCGTTTCAAGAGCACAGCTATCATATTTGGACTATATTCACACTGTATGCCTAAATAATAACCTGTCACGATGTTAAGCCATGCAAATTAAACAATTAATTATTTGGGTGTCCCTCTTGCAAAAAGTTTTGTTTTTATTATACAGTATTTTTCAAACATAGCAATTTCTAATAAATTTAAGTTGTTTTGATTTGTTTCTGGATAACTTTTACGAGCCTAACAATTTCAGTTTTCCCTTTTCCAGTAAATACGCAGAAATAAAACAGCTTTTGAGGAATAAAACAAATTCTTAAGCATTTATTACAGATTTTCTTCACTTTATTTAATCTCATCACAGACATCAAGCCTGGCGCACGACAACACATTATGATCACTGCAGTCCCCTTCATTACAATTTAGTCTATATTTTAATTTCCAACTTTGATTATTGGCAATCGTATACATAAACACAGATAACAATAAAACGTACAAACAAATAAGTTTTAACATGTGCTGTAGGCCTACTGTCGCTTTGAAGATCACGACTGTGCGACATGTTCTTAGCTTTGTAATCGTACACCTCTTATTTCAGGTTTCACAAAACAATGGGAATTGAAGTAATCAAGTATCATATCGGTATCTACTCGTTGCAGATTGTCCGACTGCGCTTTCACAAAGTTGCCTTCCATTTTAGTGCTACGTGTTTGCAACGTGCCGGGGCAAGCCGCCGGCGTATGACTAGCGACGTCAAACCAATGAGAGAGCGTTCCGCATTCACGTGACAGCGGCCACGAAAGTTACATTTTTAATGCCAAAATAACTTTGTCAAAACTGATTTTTATTCAACAAACTGCACATTTTTATTTTCATATACATATGCAAATGTGTTCGTATCATTTCCAGCCATGTATGCAAAATTTGCATGTTGCCTATTGTTACGGTGCGAAAATAAAACTCCCCTTAACTTTTGGGAAGCAAACATTGCAATAAAATGCTGTCTTATATTTCAATAAATTTGATAGCAATATTTTATCCTTCTTTTAGTTGAAGTTAATATTACATTATCGAATAAAGTTAATATATATGCTACACGACAGCAGTGCTGTCTTTCGTAGTAGATGGCGATGTTGCAGTTATCATTACGAAGCTCATGTTGACTGTTGCCAGGCCAGCCCCACGAGGGATCGGGTTACGCCTCCCAGAAAGTGCTGCAGATGGCGTGGCACCGGCTTGAACACGTGCGTAGCCGCGTCAATGAGCTGGAGCGCATCAAGAACAAGCACCTGCAGGTGCGCGTGATCCCGCGCGCGCAGCAGAACGGCACCTCGGCCGCACCCACCACTGGCTGAGGAACCGTGCTGCTTCCACCCGTTAAGACATTGTGCCGTATTGTGGTGGGAAATTACTGTGTGACTAAGAGTTCTGAGAGCTGTTCTTTGTGGATGCACATCCGTATTTCAAGGTTAAGTTCCAAGACTTGATGTCTTAGATACTCTTACCCTATATCATTGTGAGCAGTTTCTAATCACTGCTATATATCTGGCAAGTGGTGTTTTGATTTTTTGCCGTTAGGTTGGCCACACCACTTTAACCTTGACTCAAATGTCTTGCTTCTACAAGGTTCGTACACATTCTGGTAAACCTGGAATTCTGAGAAGCTGTGTTCACTATTTAAAATGTCATAGAATTAAAAAAAAAACATTAGTTTGTGCTGGAATTTATATTGGTGAGCTGGAAATTTTCCCTTCACAATATTCCTTTCCGACCACTCGCGTATTGAGAGGTTGTTTGGCTAAAATGGTGGTTCCTTTCCTGAATGTATTGAGTAAAGATCTGGCTACAATTGATTTAGCACAGGAAATAGCATGCACATAGAAAAATATAAATAACACTGAGCCAAGCCTGGCTGAAGCCTCAGGCTACGCCACTCATCACATACATAAATAGTAGAAAAACTTATGGGTAAAGGTTTGCCTTTGAACCAAGACTGGCTATTTAAGAAAGAAAAAAAATTAATGCAGGGTTAACCTAAGGTACAACAAACAAGTGCACAAAGTCCAATCTAATTAATTTATTACAAAATTATACAAGGGAATAAAATATAGTTTCTCTGATTTCTTGACTCTGTGTGTGTGTGTGTGTGTGATATTTTCACCACTGAAACAGGTAAAACATACAATTACAATCTGAGGCAATTGATTAACAGACAACACTTTCATTAAAATTGTAGATTCTAGTAATATTTCTATTAAAAAATATAAATAATCAAAATCTAGAAAATTTGTATTTCATTTACTTCTTAACAAGGCAGCAAATGCACACTTTCTTTATTAAATCTTATATTCTAGTAATGTTTCAATTTTAAATATAAAACTCAAAATCTGGAAAATCTATTTTTTATTTATCAAACTGCATAACTGCAGAGCCAGGGCAGCACATTAACACAATTAGATTTACTCCGCTGCAAACATAAGCAGGAAATAAACATTCATTACTATCCAATGCAATGAGCTTACATTTACTCCGCTGCAACATTAAGGCAGTATTTAACAATATGGGCATAGTTACAGATAATACTTATTCCAGGTTCCAAAATGATCATATTGTAAAGAACTACCAGAAGGTATTATTACATAAACTTCTCCAAATCAATTAGGTAAGGTTCAAACTCAAATACACGTATTTACTATACAACAATAAAGATACCAAAATATTTAAATTACGTGCTCATAAAATGGTGCAACAATGCTGCGCTCTTGATATTTTATGACAGTTGCGACTTTGTTTTATACACACGGCAAAACATTTAGGATGAGTTATTGCAGTACCTCAAGTATGAAAAGGCTGATTTCTGTAGGCTCACGGTAATAGGTTAAAGTGTGCAAGCGCGCCACCTCGTGTTGTTTGCTCCGATTCCCCACGGAGCCAGGCTGGCGGCATTCGCAGCCTCATCTGCGGCCAGGATACCCCGTTCACTGCCAGCGTCAGATGACTGTCTCTCGTCCCACGAGACACACCGCGGCGTAGGAATCAAACTCCATTCTTCCTACGCCGGAGAAACCGCTGAGTAAAACACCTACGCTGTCTTCAATACGTGCAGGATAAACTCACGTAAATTGTAGGAGATAAAACGATGTTCAAAATAGCAAGCAATCATGCTAGCCGTTTTTGTGCGGCAGAAAACGCCGTATAGCCGACAACACATCGCAATTCTAGCCCCCGTTAGCTCGGGTGCTCACATAGCTCTCTTCGCACATAAACATTTTGCTCACACCCTCTGCACCTTGACCACGGATGCCTACACACCCCGCTCAACTGTCCCTCCCTTTGTCACGTGCACCCTCTTTTCCAGGCGGTGGCGCGATATGCGGCAAACACGAGAACTGGCACGCTTTAAAGAAGCTCCCAAAAACATTTGTACACAAATATTCATTTAGATTGTATATTAAAACTTGAGTAGCTTATTACATAGTAAAATAATTAGCAAAATAAAAAATATATTACAAAATTTTGTTGTGTAAAAAAATCTAAAGGCATACAAGGTGAAGATATCTATAGGGGCAACAACCAAAGAATAGAGAAGCAGCGCAGAAGACCCTATGCAGATAAAGCACTCGTCCAAGTGATGACCCTTCACAATGTATGAGAGGTGAGGGGCACAGAAGGTTTTGCAATATCCTGTAATTCCTTTGTGTGTTTGTAGGTACTGTGAACCGTACATAGCCAATCACAGCGAGGTTACCACCGAGCTCATGCTGGAATAAGGGTTTTAAAAATAATTTGACAAGTTATGTTATGTAGAAACTGGTACATGTGGTTTATTTTAAAAACATCTGTGATTAAGTTTGAATTTAAAGTGAAAGACAAATTTTATTGTATAAAAATTTCTTTGAAGTCTTTTTTTTTCCAAGCATTTATCTACTGGGCGTTGCCAACATCGGCACAGGGTTACTTGACCAGGATTTCCCTACAAATGACGCATAGTGTTAGTGTACAATGAGATAAGAATAATTTCTGCGTCAACATTCATCATCCCAACCTCAGATGGGGTATTTGTTATATTGTACCAATTTCTTGTAAACATCCATAACTTTGTGTTTGCGATGTTTTCAATCGTAGCTCGCAGCTCCTGTGCCGACGCACTGTGGCTGTTAGTGTTCTGCTTGAGCTCCGATGAAAACACAATTGGTACTGCGGGTGGTTGATGAGCTTTGATTGGCTGCTCCTCGCTCCGTGGCGTCATGACCTACATGCAAATTTGGTCCTTGAAAATCTATAAAATTATCTGTAATTGTCCTTGAAAAAGTTTTTTTTTAAACTCTTGATGAACATTGTTCTGATTGTTCTGTTCCTTAGCTCAATTACTTTTTCGTACACATTTTTGTTCACCCCTAATTTACATTCTAGAATTTCTAATTACATGTCTAGTACACATTTGCATGAAACTGTATTTTTTGTGCTGCTTTTAAATTTCAACTGTCAGCAAGTGACTACTATTGTAAAAGCCCCCACTTGTGCAGTGAATTGTTTTGTAACCTGTAAATCTTTTTAAATAACCAGGAGCACTTTTCACATTGAATATAGCGCGGTCTGATTCCCTAAACAAGTTTGTGTGTGAGTATTACTGTGATGTGTAATGTGTGTGAGTATTACTGTGATGTGTAATGTGTGTGAGTATTGCTGTGATGTGTAATGTGTGTGAGTATTACTGTGATGTGTAATGTGTGTGAGTATTACTGTGATGTGTAATGTGTGTGAGTATTACTGTGATGTGTAATGTGTGTGAGTATTACTGTGATGTGTAATGTGTGTGAGTATTACTGTGATGTGTAATGTGTGTGAGTATTACTGTGATGTGTAATGTGTGTGAGTATTACTGTGATGTGTAATGTGTGTGAGTATTACTGTGATGTGTAATGTGTGTGAGTATTTATTACATTAAAGGTAAAGTGCTTGTCAATTTATATTTCAAGCAGAATATCAAACCAACCAGATGAGTGCTATTATTTGAATGGAAATATGTTAACTGGTGAGGACAATATTGTTCATTTAAACTTATGTCATGATATATTTGAAAGGATATTTAGCAAGCGTTGGCAGATAATAACCACATCCTGTGTTATAACTGGGCATTCTGGGAAAATGCCCCGGACGCCGGGAAAGACGGGGCGTGCCGGAGCGTAGAAGGGGAATGTTTTAAAATTATTTTAATTACTTGAAATCAAAAATAAAACTCCAAAATGACAGGCTTTATTTTTTTCTCCTGCATGCGCGTTTATTCCTGGATCTGTACAATTCAGCAGCAAATGTGGAAATTGATTACAAAGATGACAATAATTTTGCCGTCTGGATTGTGTGCAGGTTGGCGAGTTATAAAGTGTCAAATGTTTTTTTATTGTTGTTGCTGGTTTGTTTAAATGTTTGTGTTTAGTTAACTTCGTTATTGTTGCTTTGGTGACTTTTATGTGAAAACAGTCTTGATTTGCGAGTTAAATTGTTTTAATATGAGTAGGAAGTAATGTGGTGCAGAATTCAGGAAACATTCTGCTGAATATAGCAGAATGGTGAATTTGAACTATTAAAATAATGAAAGTCGAAATGCAATGTTATCATTTGCCAGGATGCGAGTTGCCTAAATCTGGGGCCTGATAATATCCACCTGATACATATACAGTGTTAATCTGAGGAATTCACAGACCACCCTTACCTTGTTTGTTCCACAGCACGTGTGTCTGGGGAACGCCATTCCTCATGTACTATAGTGTGTGTGTGTGGGCGTGGAACTATACAGTGCGCATGTATCCAGTATCTCGGAAGTTGTCCTGCTGCATCCCCAGGAGGAGCAGTTAGTACCAGGATGGCGAGGCTGTAAGTTTGCATACGAATAGTGTCCATTGTTATCCTTCTCTCTCGAGCGCTTATCAATCAAATCTTGCGGCATTTGGTGGTCCGTGGTCGGATTTCGTACCCAGAGATCGTGATGCGTAACTGAGATAAAGTTTCGTTAGTTTTTACGTGCGTGGCGTAAATGTAAAAGTGTACCACGTATGTGAAGCGACCACACCACTACTCTGAATCCACTTCATGTTAAACAAAAGCAGGACTGTGTGAAGGTATTGCACAGGATCGGTCCAACATCCACATTTCTGTTATTTGTTGAATCTGAAAGTGACAGAAGAACATTGCTATATACAGCGGGAAAGATGTGCCAAGAAAATAGACAGAACTGCAGCTGCAGAGAAGTGAGTGGGAGGGGAGCCTCGGATGGCAACGACGAAAGGAATTCGCATAACTGCAATGCAGATCCAGCCAGTAAAGGAACAATCTCTAATGAAACATGGTCTGCAGGCAACTAATGGGATTATAAATGTAGCTTTCAAAATACAGAAAGAAACTCGGTTCAAATGAAATATCTGTCGCGACAAACAATGATTAATAAACTGAAATACGTAAATAACCTACGTCTTGATAAATAATTAATTTAAGATGTAGAACTCAATAATGAAATAAATTTTAGAATGCTCAAATGGATAATAAAAGTATTATAAAACACACTAATTAAATACAGAAAGGTAACTAAGACAATTAAATACTATTACAATCATTTTCATTAATTAAAAAGTTGTAATTAGGCCTCAAAATATATTTAGAAACAGTAGGACAACAGTGATATAACCGTGAAATAATGTGACTGGCTGTGTCTTGGTCTCAGCAGTGGGGGAGAAGGAAGGGTTGAATTACGGTACAAGGTTTTAGAATAGCCTACTTGTAGAGTTGTGAAGGGTGCCAGAGCACGGGAGACTCATCCAAGGTGAGGGCCGTTCACCTACGTGGCTCTCCTGAGATCACCTTGCAACGAAGTGGCGTCGTAATTATGCAAATACCTGATATGCGTACCTAACAAGTGTGTTGGCCCTCTTATATGCCTCTATGGAGCACATGAGATTGTTAGTTGGCCATCTCACACGCCAAAAACACAATAGACATTATTAGCTGCAGTGAAGCATTCTGTAGAAGACTCAAAACAATTACATAGACGGCCGTGAAATAAAAATGCACAGTTTACGATGCACTGATTTTTACTAGCTGATTTCCCTCCGAGGAGGCACTTGCATGGACCTAGGGGCTATGGCGTTCCAGCAGCCTATTACAAAGTGGCACGTAGCCGATGAATACTACGGGTATTTACATTGGCGTACACAGGGGTAGGAAATGAAGAATGGAAACTCCAAAATCAAGAACCATTTTTACAAGATTAAAAAGTGTAACGTAAAAATATATGTCTACATATTGATCATAAATAGTCTTAAACTACAGTAATGGTTTTTTTAAACACATGGACTATGTAGGGAAAATACGAAATTGGAAAGATTTTTTTCCCTAATGACATGATGTGATGGGGATGCAGATGCGCCTCCTGCGCACGCCTATGGGCATTTATGCCCCCCACTCCCCCCGTCGCCCTCATGGTTTGAGCTGACGGGGTTGAGAGTGGTACAGTCTCCAGACTATGAAGAAGGAATTAAGTTCCCGACAAAACATTCAACTATTGATATACTAAGTGGTCAGCACAAAGAAGTTGAGTGCCCGGGGGCACACGTCCACTTTCAGTAAGGGCTCAGAACCAACTGAAATATTATTGCAGAGTAAGATCCAGACACAAGAACGCGCCGGTTGCACTTAAAAATACAATGGCACTTTTACAAAGAAAATGAATACACACAACCTCAACAATATTACCCTTGACAATTAATTTGCATAGGCAAATTACGCATGAAAACCAAATGTATTGGTACCAAAACACTTAAGCAAAGTAATTTGGATTAGTGCTGAAGCTGTCTTTCTGAGTACGTTGCATATTTGAATGGTTTGTTTATATTTGGGAACATTTAATTATGATATATTTAAGATATAAAATTTAAGGGTGGGTTTACGATTGACTTAACAGAATCAGTGTGGTAAAGGTTATTGGTTTATGAATGCTGTGTACGTTCGTGGCTTAAGATATTGTTCTGTCGGTTCGATGAACCCCTCCACTAACATCTTGCATATCCCATCTTGGATGATCTGACTGGTGGCTGAGATAACTGCGTGGTGGTATGAAAATAGGCCTGTCATGGTCTGTTGGTATTGCGTGCTCTATACGTTGATACATCGTAAAAGATTCACAGCTGCAAAGACGCCCCGTCGTTCCTCCAGCACTCGCTGTACCACATCACCTTAAGCTGATGGTACCTAGTTGTCCAGATCGTCAAACTTGATGCTGGGAGCATGGTTGCTAGGGCGTGGGTCTATATTGTAGACTGTTCTACACTCCATTGTGCCGAAATGGATTCTCCTAGTTGCCGGTTCAACGATTGAGTTTTGTTCGGTTAGCCATGGGAGACTAAGAATGGTCAGGTTGAAAGAAAGACTCATTATTTCCCACGTCACTAATTGGCTTGATTAGACACACAATTGCACTCGGAAAATTGTATAGAACACTTCAAATATCCCAGCCTTGCTACTCTACACCACATTAAATATGCATGTGGCGTGCATTTTTTCTGCGATTACTTCACAATCCCCTAAGGGTGAATTTCGCGAACATTTGCCCATGGGCGATAAATTCTAATGCTATTTACTTCAGATTCTAACACTTGATTCCTATCCTAATTACACATCTCTCTAGGGACAGCACAAGCACTCGGTATCCAGCACGCATTGGGACACCAGACGTGCGTGTCCTGCGGGCCGCACTGGTGCAGCGACTGTGGTCCGGATACGTGATGACAGTGGCCATGCCAGACCACGCAGGAGTGGTCCACATCAGCACCCACTCTCTATATAAGATCCTTTTGGTCTCCCCTAAGGATGATTGAGGAACAGCTATATATTTATGGGATACGCATGCTGGGGAGGTTTTCAACTTTTCTTATCCTGACAGGTTCCACGGTGTTGATGCGGTGGCGATTCGATCGTGTCTTAGGCTGCTTCTATATCACTATCGTCTCGGCCCATGCTAAATTTTGATGTTCAGAGCACGATTGACCTCTTTCTTTTCCCAATGACCACAGCCTGTATTTGTGGGTGGCGATTTCAAATGCCACCATCGTATGTGGGGTATTTTCTTCGAGTATGTCTCTGGTCGCCATTTGGCGGAATTTTTATTTACATCGTCTTTTACTCTACTGAATGGTACACAACCTACATGGCTCGGGCCTCCACATTCCCGATCAACTGCAATTGATTTAAATTTTGTTTCTGCCAGCCTTTCCGGCTGCTTAACCTTGTCGGTACATGATACCTGGGGTTGTGATCACATTCCGATTATCCTTCTTCGCTAACTCATCCGTCTCCTTCCCCTACGTTTCGTCGATACCAATTGTAATATAATCAGGCTGATTGGTGCAAATTTTCTTCCTTAATGTAGGAAGCAACTATACATTTCCCTTCTATCACAGATTTTAATATTAATGTGGTTTATGAAGTCCTCTATGCCTCTCTTCTGGAATCCGCTAGAAGTTCTACGCCTTTTCGCCCTTTTCGTCTTGGTGGTCGGAAACATTGTTCCCCTTGGTGGGTTGGACAATTCGACGAGGTTAATCGTCGTCGTTTGGATGCTCACCAATATAAATGTCAAGCTACATTGGCTTTTTTCTACATTTTAAGCAATACCAAGCGCAGGCACTGAAGTTGTGGTCTAAACGTTAAAAGGCTAGCTGGAATACTGTTTGTACTTCACTTTCTCGTAATACATCCTCTCGTATATTATGGGGTAAATTTAAAGCATTGCGTGCAGTAAATAGGGACAGCAGTCGCAGCATATCCCCCTCTCGCTTGTTCCTGCTTTTATGGGTCGCATTGCCCCTGATACCTGTCCTGGATGATACTACCTTTTGTACTCCTCTAGTTGTTTCTCATGCGGCTTCACGTAATCATCAGGTTTTTTTACCGGGCATTTACACTTGAGAGATTAAGCGATTGCTTGTACATTACAGGTGACGTGGTCAAGGTGACCCAGGGCTGGTTGAGTGTAGAATTTCCCGGCGCCATAACCCAGTGGAGAGTTAGTGATGTGGGTCGTACAATTGATGGCCCTGGGAGCCCTGGAGTCCTCCGTCAGTTTGCAGATGATGTTGCCATGTACTTACTGTTACACTATTTACACCTTATGACGAGCCTGTAGGCCGTTTCGTAAACCTGAAATATACTAGAAATTGCAGGTGGTACTTCAAAGGGTGTAGTGCCCTACGTGACTTGGAGGACAATAATCAGCGCACATCAAACTTTGTAAAGCTGTTTATTCACTGTGCTTGATTACATGTAAATAGTGAAAAAAAAACTGATCCAGCACTTAAATCCTGCCAGTGACCTTAGCGTGAAAATGAGCGTGGTGTTATGCGGATACGCGGTAACGTTAAGCTCTGAGGTGAGAGTAAGAGTGGTTCACCCCTCGGTTCTTAAAATAAATGTTCTGGTTAATTAATTAAGATCCTAAATTATGGCACCAAGGGGGTTGCGGAGTGAACGACCAACGCTGCCATTCTGGCCCGAGTGCTGAGTCGAACTGGCAGTGTGACATCGGCTTCCGTCACAAGTGATGAGTACCAACGTCAGATGCCAAAAGGGAAACATGACATGTACACTATGTAATATTATGGCAATAGTGAAAAATTGTATAAATCGAATGAAACACATTGGTGACAGCCCCATTGATTAACAAATGTCTGTTAAGTTGACGGAGAGTGTCACCACACTAAATGTCATGTTACAAGGATGGAGGCCTTCATAGGCAATCTCCGCTTGTGAAAACATAATTTACCTTTCATAAATACACATTAAATACAATATTATATTTCTCGTAAAATGTGTCTGAATTTCACTAACCACAGTGTTGCCAGATAGCTGTCTCCTGAAGGGATAGACGAGTCCACCTGAGCAAAGGGGTGTGGAATACTATGTTGGATTGCTATTAATGCAATAAAAAACACCCCTGGCTGTAGCTGTGAATGAGGTGACTGCGTTTAATGTGTTCGTAAAAATGCTGCACACTACTGGTGTTACTTTGGGGGCACTTATTACTTCAGTTTCAGCCTATAAGTCAGTTCGACGCCACTTGGTGGTGTCCCGTCGTGGGTCGCGGTGCGAGCTGCTAACGATATAACGACCAATTGCCAGTGCGCCCAACGGCTGTGGCTTTGGGGAAAACACCGTTTCGAATAGCCTACCTATTTATTAAAAGAGTTTCCTCGTGTAATAAATGCGTAGTGTGGTCACTTGAGTTATGTAATCGTTGCGGGTAAGAAGGTGTTAGTCTTGTTCTTGTCGACCTGCACTGCGCACTCTTGGCCTGATGTGATCGGTGTGGCCCGGTGTAGTTGTGACTGCCTTAGTCAGAGTGGCCACAAGGATCTCGTGAACGCGTGGTTCACGTCAGCTGTTTCTGTTGAAATGTTATTCTGTTACCAGTTCTTCTGTAGCCACCGTTGGCGACGGTTTGGTTTTTTGGAACTTGGTGGGTTCAATTTGTTATTGTGCCGTTTTGACCGTTTTCGTGAGTCAAATGGACCTTCGATTTATACATATATTTCGTCTTAAGGAGATTTTGTTTTCTTTGGCGTGGTTTTCGTTTGGAATCGTCAATGTTGGCCGTGGGTATGGATCAGAGGCCATTATATCTCCTTAAAAAAAAGTCATTCATTAAAGAAATAAGAACATTCAGTGTTACATATTCGTGTTGTAACGCGAGCACAACAGGATGGGAAGTGGCGGCAGCCAGCTGTCAGGCATGGACGTCGACGAGAAACCTGTCCACGTAACTGAACGATGGACACTTTATTCTGCGACTGTAAACGCCGAGAATCCTTCGTCTCTCTCAGTATTTATTGGTCCCGTATCAACCGATGGTACAGCAGCGAGTATTTCGTTGGAAAAAGCCGCTAGGGTACGTCACGTAGCTGTCCCGGGTTCAGTTGTGCAATCAAACTAGTTTTTAGCAGAATATTTACAAACTTTTTTACCTTGGTGCAAAGACGCATGTGAAATGTCTCCCTGAGCACGAATGTCATAACGTCTTCCAATCACTGCACTGGACTGTACTCCGTGCGCAGTGACCGATCGCCGTTGTCTTCCAATTACCGGAACTCTCACCGAGTACAGTCGTTTTCCATCTTTCAATGTCGACTGCACTGAGTGCAATTTTAGCCGCACTGTCTCCAGGGTCAGTGCAGCAGTTTGAGTGGAAATATCGCAGAGAATCAAGAACTCGCCTCGAGCAATCGCGTGGTAATTGCAAGTTTCTAGTTTTCAGTGCACACCCAGTGCAGTCAATTGGAAGACGTCATTAGGTATACAGGTTGTAAAATATACAAGTTTTAAAATTTACATGTTTCAACCACATAGTATATTGTAGAGTGTAGAAGGGCATAAATTTAAAAATCATACACATCAGTTTGTATTTAGGTTATGTTACACCACAAAAATGGGAGGCTTCCAGTTGACTGCACTTCAGTTGCTCACTGAAAACTAGAAGTACAATTACCTGGATTGCTTGAAGCGAGTGCTTGATTGTCGGTAATATTTGCACTTAAACTGCAGCACTGACTCTGGCGACAGTGCAGCTGAAATTGCACTCGGTGCAGTCGACAATTGAAAGATGGAAAACTACTGCACTCAGAGCGAGTCCCGGTAATTGGAAGACATGCGCTCTGCAAGTGCGCACTGAGTGCGTTCCAGTGCAGCAAGTGGAAGATGCTATTAAATTGTAACTGTAGGCTCTCTGCATTGGGCCCATCCTACAATGCATGGTTTCTTAAGAAAATTTATTCGGAACACGTAAATGGAACAAGGGGACAACTCAAGATTAATTTTTAACTATTTTACAATATGAAGAAACATACAGTCCTGTAACTTATGAAATCATAAATACTCAGCTGGTGCAAATTACTGATATAGATTATATAATTCACACATCTCATTTAGTATATTTTTACTGAGGCTAATAGGGTGTAAGTACAACTGCCATGCCACGTGCACTTGTGGTAGCGTATAAGCACAGTGGCCATGAAAACAAACATCAACAAAACTAATACTCAATTCCTATTGGCTACGCGGTTTCCTTGACATGGAAGAGTTGGGAGGTGCCCAGCTTTCTTACGTGTACTCGTACGTTATCTCGGTGTCCGCATGCATCTCGTGCGTTCAACACTGAGCGTATTACGAGCTCCCATGATCAATATCCACATGCGTCATTGTACAACAGGCCTTATTAAAATTTTGCCAGCAACTTTGAAAAAAAAAAATTAACTCTGCAGAAACTAAGTTTGGTTTTCAAAAAAGTGCAAAAGGAAAGAGTGGTGTATGGACTATTCAGTAACCCACACGAAATTGCAGTTCAAAACCAGGGGTGACTTATCTGTGGCAAAATATAAAGTCAAAAATGTTATTTTCAGGTTTTTTTTTAAATCGCTGGAAAATTTCCGTTCAGGTGTATTTGATTTTGTGATGTGCACAAATTATAATTTAAACAAAGTGTTATAATTTTTATTGTAGTTACACAGGCCTCAACAACAATAAACATGATATATGCTGTTCATGGTAAAGTGAGCACTTTTGAGGCCCTAGTTACTTTTCCCTATTAGCAATTTTTTTATCCTTCCAGCACTTTAAAATAGATATTGCCATATAAATAATAAACATACTGTGTATATTTCACTGGGCTGAAATGTTAAGGTGGTAATTAAAAGAATAGCAGCTTTTTTGAAGGAGACATAGTAGACCCACAAAAGTTATATAAATGGCTTTTGCACACCTTACCTGTTTCATATTTAGGACGTAATGATAAATTAAGCAGAACGTTGAAAATAAAATAGATAGTATACGAGGGGTTTGGTCGCTTTGTTTATGTCAGACGCCATGTTGTATAGCCCTGTCCGCTGTGGATTTGTAGACGTTACCGTAGATTGGTTGCAGTTCAGATGCAATACAATACGGTTCGTGGCGAGTGGAGCGTTTCTGCGCGCGAGTTGTGACTTCTGAATCCGACAGAGGGAAGGCTTGTGATTTAAGAATGGAGAGTGCATGTACGAGTGCTTCTGTGCATGATAGTCATCTATGTGGCTGGTGTTACCAGGACATTTGCCAGTTTGTTGAATTAACGTTGTTTTGGCCTACCAAGGTTAGATTAAAACCCTATGATCACAAGTTAGATTTTAACACTAAAATTCTAAGTTAGATTAAAAATGTAAAATAGTGATCAACTCATCGTGGGGTGAGGTTAAGTTAGTTTAGATGGGCACATATTAAGAAATTGGGTGGACAAATGTTGAATTGAGGTGTTTTCATAATTTCTGTGCTTGTATTTGTAGTGATTTTGCCCCACAATTTCCCTGATCTTCAGAGCCCTCCCCACTATCGTTTTTGTGGTTTGTAATCATAATATGTTAATGCCCCTAGTAAATTCGTGTTCTGTGTAATTAGTAGAGTCAAAATATACCACTTTTCAAGGATTTTTTTTGTTTTTGGAATAGCAGCTATTATTTACAATTACTGTTAACTTCTAAGGCTACAATAAAATGCATTTATTGAATGTTATTCCAAATGAGAGGGCTTCAAAAATTGCTCACTTCACCGTGAATAACCTATACTAGTGAGCCCTATTTCACAAATTAACATTGGGTAAGGGGGGGGGGCACAAAACCCATCAAAACCTAACCAAATGAGGAATTAAATTACACTAACATGCCAACAATAATTGTTTAAGGCTTAACATAAAAAAAATAATTATAATGGAGCAGGCGGGGACTTATTATGAGCTGAACAAAACTGCTGCTAAAGAGTAAGTAGGCTGCCTCAACTTTGCACATTATAAACAATAAAATGATTCAAATTATTAAAATAGTGGAGAATTACGAAAATGTTGATTAAAAACAGGAAATTCAACGGCAGCTCAAACAAACCAAATTTCGACAAACTCAGGTTAGCGAAAGCAAGTGTGGTTCTATATTACACTTGCACGAGACATAAAAATAATTCATTTTCGTAGGGCAATTAAGAGGTAGAAATATCAAAAGAAGGAAATTGATATAGACTAATTTAAAACAAGTTAAACTGTCAGAGAACCACAACCGTTAAACCAAAAGCAAGTTAAATCTAAACACAATTTAGGCTGGGCGACTGAAAAGGAATTTTGAATGTCAAACAGTTACGTGATTGCTACCCTATTTCTGCAGAATGAAATTAGCCCATCTCTCTAATTTACGAAACACACAAACATGCAAAACCATGACAAACGTGCTAAAAGGGTGCAGAGAAATGCTAGACAGGGCTGCTGACCCGGATCGCAGTCAAAGACGAGGTGAGAGTGCTTGAACATAGCAAGGACAAAGCCTTATATCACCTCACACTAGGGGTGGGACGGCCTCGGCACCCAGGTGTGGAGGGAGGTTACAGCAGAGAACACAAGGCTAAGGAGCGTAGACGAGGGAACCGAGACCAAACGCGGAGTGGTGACCACCGAAGCGTCCAAAACGGGTTCGTGCTGCGAACCTCGCAATTTGATCTGATTGGTTCGTAGCAGTTTGGCACAAGTTGCAAGTAATCAAGAATTAGATAAGTTTTTGTTTGCGTCCATCCTCCAACTGTACAGTTGCTTGTGACGTACTTACTTTGTGGCAGGTTGACATCAAAAATTAACATCTTTTTATTTGAGTCATAACAGATTGTTCCTCCTCATGAATGCCATTTCATCAGTTTTTATCTTCACCTGTAGCCTACTACAGCGGTTTGAGAAAGTTGTTTGCCTTTTTGCACGCGCATTCCAGTTAAAGAAATTGTGGGGTAAAGAGTTGTTTATAAAATGTCATATTTCCCAAAAATACAAGAACATCTGGCTGGCGCGTGGAGCGCGTTACAGAGGTTTGGTATAGTCTGATCACGGTAAACTGAGCACTTTTGAAAGCCCTGCTTAAGATCTGTTTGTATGCACATTGTGTATTCACCTACCATAATTATGTAAAATTAACATTATCACGGGCCTGATCACTTTGTTCATGCGTAAGTAAAGTTCATCTGTGAAATTATTGGGAAAATAAATACTGCATAATTTTTTTTTAATTCTTACTTGTAAAAATAAATTATTTCATTGTTCCTAAATGTTAACATGACATTTTTAATTCAACATTTGACGGGGAACTACTTTCAGTCCACCGTTGCCGACTTTACTGCGCTCATGCAACTCTGTATGCCTGTTCACGCGGTGGGGTGGTGACAGTGACATGTTTCAAAGGTAGATTTCAAAAGTGTTCAATTAACTGTGAACAGACCATAGAAAACACTTAATTAAAAAATTGTTAAATATTTTTATTTTGTAGTAGTGCCTGGAAACAAAAACATTTAAAAATGTTCTAACGTCCAAAGACATGTTTCAAGATCCCATTTCAACTAGTAAGGATAACGTTTTTTTTTGGTCATGAAAATCACTAAAACTGGTTTTCTCAGAACCAGTTTTATCTGATAAATAACTTACACAGAGATTTTTCAGCTGTCTTCAGACATGCATTTTACTTTTATCTTTATTAACGTGCCTTAGAATTGTGGGGGTCACCACTTACAAAGTCGTGTTCAGGTGAGTGACTGACGGGAAGAGGTGACAGGACAAGTGGTGAGTGAGCAAGTGTCGGCCCTAGCACTTGCGTGTTACGAGGCCTGGGAACTCGTGGAATAGCTGCAGTCGGGCGGAGGCCTGCGAGTCCTTGGAATGGGATGACCCGTTACCAGAACACTCACCTGGGTAACTGTACATTACATGCATACAACCAGTTATTACACTTCTGAAATTATGATTCATACGAAATGTATACTGTTTCGTCACTTAAGATTTTAACAAAATAAAAATAATTTTTCTACTAATTTTAGAATAAGTAAACTTTGTGCTATTTTTCTTATTTTTTTTTATATTCCAGGGTGGTAGACGTAATGGTCATTCCATCTGGATTGACCCCCTCAAAAAAAGAGTAGGCCTAGATATTTACACGAAAAGCCAGCTAACATTTCAACTGTAATTTCATCTCAAGAGTCAAAATATAGTCTGTCAATAAGTGAGTTTTTGGTTGCATCGTGCCAGTGGAGTGGAGGCACAGTGCGTCAGGTTGTCAGGCGAACCACGACTACATCCATTATCCTGTGTGACTTTATCAGCTTTTATCTTTGATAGAATGTTTGCTGGCATTGCCTTTGATCTTGTATCAGTTTTAATTGATGAATGGACACAAGTAACAAACGTCAATTATTTAACCTGCACATAAAAATTCTTCTGGGAAGTTTTTTTAATAGATAAGTTAACTTTGGAAAAATTGAAGTTAAAGGACAGGAAAAATAGTATGCAGAAAGCCATGCTGCAGTAAATGATAATGTATGAAAGATAAAGTACCTATTTAGTTAAAAGTGTTAATATGTAAATCTTTTATTAGCATGTATGTAATTTGTTTTTTATGTGTTTATTTGTTTTGTAAATAAGTACGTGTCGGAAAGAGAAGTCTAATCCATGAGGTAATTTGCTTCCTTTGTGTTGGCGTCGTGAAACTCAGAATTACGTGAGAGGAAATTTTTCATTAGCCAATGGTCACTATAAAGCACAGTTTTAAGCCCTTCTAATCCACAAAATACTTTAATCCAATACAGTAGGTAAGTAATAATAAATAAAATATTACTTTCCTTGTACTGCTGATGTAGATATAGGTTGTGGCAGAACATAGTGATATGTGACAAGACATACACCCTTTAAAGAATATGGAAATTCAACATCTACATAAAGCACAAAAGCACACTTATGTACTAAGAACAAAAAGAAACAAAGATGCACTAACTTTAAACCTTTGTGAACATCTATAATCATCTGCAATCATTGATTTCAAATAGCTTTTATACTACTTATGAACGTGACTCGTATAATGAAATTTTGTCAGAGCAATAAGAAAAAAAAATCATCTCTCTTTTTCTCTCACACCGATTTTCCACTAGACCAGTTTTAGTGAAATAAATTTAAGAGTTCTGATTAAAACAGTTAATACTTGATGCAAATGTTTATTAGGTAATTCCTTTCCATTTGAATAAATGAATTGAGTAAAGATTTCATTTTTTTTTCAGATAGCTTTGATAATAGCGGACTCGATCACAGGACCTCTGGATCAAATAAAATTGAAAATTAATATTTCCTAGGTTTCGATCCTTTATTAAAATCATTTTAATGGTTTTCATCAGCACAATAACATAGAGAAGGATGGTTTGATCACCAAGCATACAGTTTTCATGTAGAGAAGTCTTGCGACCATGGTAACGTCCACGTCCCTTGGACATCCTCTTCTTCCTTGAAGTACACTAAAGAAATAATCTTGCCCCTCTAGGCTGCTTCTAAGTCTGCGCACATTTACTGAACTTGCGATGGCTCTCTTCCATCGCCCTGCTTTTATGATTGGCAGTCCAAATCAAAAATTAACTAAATTCAAAAGTAGACAAATCTAATGGTCTGACCACAGTCATGTCTGAAGAGGAGTCCCTGGGCTTGCTTCAGGCAGCCCTTTCCAAATTAACAAAATCAAAGAAAAAATAGTTTCCTGATAAGGGAATCTTCTCTTCAAACGGTTAACATTAAAGACCTCTTACAGACATAAATTACCATTATGCAAAGCTCTAGTCTGACAAGGAGAAATTATGTAGACTCAAAACAACAAATTATTCATGTCTCAAAAACTTGCATCGCAAGAAGAAGTTACGAAGGCAGGAGGGACGTTCGTTCCCTCCAGGTACCCTAGCGACCTCCCACACCGGCGGAAGTAATTTAATACAGTTAAGTTTTTTGCCGAAAAAGAACAAAGTTGAAAGATTTTAGCGGTCGCGGGTGCTTGCCGGTGTGGGTTACGTTTGTCACGCCCGATGCATCTTCTCTGGTTGCTTGTTCTAGCCCATTTCTCCCGGGTGAGTACTCATCCAGGGTTTTTACCACTCGTGGCTACCCCCCGTTTCTCAGATAAGGGCCTGGCGTGGGCCGCCACGCACGCTCTTCCTACGCTATCGAAACTGCGTAGCCCGCTTAACTGCGCCGTCAGGATAAAGACAAGCGAAATTCTCGTACAAAACTTGTCGACGCAGTCTGAAAGTTTCTAATATAATGCTGACGCTTAACAAAAACTAAAATTTTGAAAACTGCAAACGTATGCCCGATAAACAAACTATCACTGTAAACGAACCACCACGGCTTTAATTTTAAATCCCGAAAAAAAAAAAAAAAAAAATATGAAGCTTGGCAAAGCGAAAGAAAATGAACCACGTATCCCTAACATTTATAATACTGCATCATTACAATGTAAACATACAATAAATATTATACTGACAGATGTAAACATTGCAGTAGAATCATAATATTTACCAGTATAAGTGTCAAAGTGAAATGTAAACAAACATAAAAATTTCTTTACATCCTTACGCTATATGGAGTTTTCTCTAAAAGAAAAACTATAACGTTGATGAGCTGCTTGGCAAGGAAATGATTTTCAAACAAATTGCAAATTGCATTTGGGAAGTTGTAGAAACTTTCAGTTGTTCATATGCAGGCACTTTGAAGCAAGGATAAATGTTGTTCATATGCAGGCACTTTGAAGCAAGGATAAATGTTGTTCATATGCAGGCACTTTGAAGCAAGGATAAATGTTGTTCATATGCAGGCACTTTGAAGCAAGGATAAATGTTGTTCATATGCAGGCACTTTGAAGCAAGGATAAATGTTGTTCATATGCAGGCACTTTGAAGCAAGGATAAATGTTGTTCATATGCAGGCACTTTGAAGCAAGGATAAATGTTGTTCATATGCAGGCACTTTGAAGCAAGGATAAATGTTGTTTTCTTGGTTTCTGAAACTTTTGTCATTTTTGGTCTCTAGAAGTAATTTTATTTCTGGAGATTCTTCTTAAAACTAAGTAATGTAAGTAGATTTGTTATGATAGTACTGGTGTTTTTTCTCCACACTTAGCATAATGTCAACATATTTGTATTTCAAAATGGTGTGGTTCAAAGAAGTATTGTATATTGTTCTAGAACTGTAAGTTTATCTTTTCTAGCTAGCCTACAGTATTTCCATCACCTTCACTGTTTAAACCTTCACATACTCTCGAAATGTAATTTTTATTTTTTGAATTGAAGGATTGCAACACTACTTAAAGAATTTTTCCTAAATGCCAAAGTATATGTTATGTGATATGTCATGTTCTTCAACTTGCAGTATAATCATCGCAAACACCGCCCCAGTTTACTTAATGCTCGGCTTCAACCCTTTTGCAGAAATTCTTAGTTTCCGCATCATAATTTTGCATCCAGAATAATTACTTACAATGTACGATTATAGAAAATTTAAATGTTATAAATTGTTTAGTATTTTTGTGCTTAATTTCCATTGTGTGTTGTCTGTTAGTTGTAAAAAGTCAGAAACATAATTTAAATTTTATCAATAAGTTTGTGCTTTTTTGCAAGCAGGAAATAAGATACAGTGAAAGTTAGAGAAAAAGTATTAAATAACTAGTAAATTTTTTCTATAATCGAACTATCCCAATAATACCTCTGAAACCGAAATTTGACAGGAAAACGAAGAATTTTCTCATAATAGGTAAAGCGAAGCCTTCAGGACACTGCCTAACGTGGGACCGGCCGAGCAAACACTTAGTGCCATTCGAAGAGGAGAATTGTGCTATGAGAGTGCGAGTAGTAGTAAAGTCATAAGAAATTGTGTTTTTGTTGGCCATATAAATGCAAATTTATGCACAATTGTCAGGGTTTTGTAGAAATGTAGCTTGAGCAAAGAGGGACAATGTTCTTTTATTTGGAAGAGAACATCTAAAAATCATGTAACATTTCACTCCACCGGACCCACGCTAGGCAGCCGCGTTAAAAATCGCACGTACTGCATAAAACACGGAAGTTCCTGCGACACGATATCCAAAGTTGACGTGCAAAGTTACGGTAACAAAATTTGATTGGTGATGTTGGAGGATGTGTGCGAGAGACCGTGGTTGGCGGTACCGTGTGTTTTTCAGAACCTGATGCTGTATCGCCACCCGTGCATACTGAAGTTCATTGCGACGTGGAACAAGCATGGGCGCATGCACCTCGCCACGGAGAGCGTGGTGCCATTGTCGAACGTGATCGGCAGCCAGACTCCGCTACAGGTCTGCATAGGCCTGCACAGTGTCCTCCGAGCACTTGTCTTCCTGCATCAGAAGGTGACAGCACTGCTTACTTCTTCCCAGTTATACCAACACGTCAACTATGTGTACATTTGTTATCAAAGTGCCAGTTTTATGTAAATGTAAGTGATAAAAAATGCCACTCCTATTTCAAAACTTAATTTTGATAAGTTTTGTTTTTAAAAAAGTTAACATGGTAAATTCATAAGGGGCAACTCTGTACCCCATCCCTAAGATGGAGTGTACCACAAGTGTTTTATACTTCTGTTAACATAAAATGTCTTATTTTTGGTTAAATTGAACATATATTTGTTTTGTCCAAAAGTTGTATTATTTCATTTATAATTGACATGAATAGAATAGAAAAAAAAAGGTGTGTTGGTAATGCCTTGTAAGAAGTAATTTCCATGCAAAATATTATGATGCAGTTAATACTTATTTGATCACAACTTTTGTTAATTTTCTTTTGTTTTGTCAGGAATAACTGTTTTCTAGTATTTTAGACATTTTGGACATGCTAGTATGTGTACTTGTCGTGAGTTTGCTGTTTCTGAAGTCTTAATGAAGGTTGCATCAGCGATTAGAGATAAGGGTCATTACGATGATAATAACAGTTCTTTCCTTTCAAGTATATTCTGGAAATTTAGTTGTTTAATTTTGAGAGGGAAAGCGGTTGCAACAGGGTTCGCACCAGTGTCCGTAGGGATTCTGTACCGCACGATGCCCTTCTTTGGCACCGTGATGTGAGGAGCAAGAGAGAGGGGGGGGGGGCACGGTGGCGAGGTGAGTCAGGAGTGCCTGCTCCCTCTCCCCACGTGCAGTTCGTAAGACAGATCGGTACAAGGCAGGTTGACTGCCGTCCCACTACATAGGACACTGCGGTTGCCGTGATGGGCACGTCACATAATTAGTAATAAACTATGGCACTGTTTTCGTAATCTGCCTGGCTCGTTGTATTACTAACTGTTCGCATCTCTGCTTTTTGAAGAATGTGAACTGCATTAACTAGAATAAATCTCTTTTTTTTTTTTTTGTGATGGTGCCTTTAAGTGTCTTGCTTTTGCCGGGAGAGAGAACCAACCTGTGATTTCCAGTCTTCTATTTTCGAGACTGACAACACAATGTGTGGTGTCTCTTTGGTGTCGTGATTGCCTTTGTTCGCCGCCCAAGTTTATTTGATGTTTTTAATGTTTCTGTTCGTTCCCACGACTTCATCGTCAGGGCATTATTCTAATGTATATTTGTGTCTTCGTGCTATGGTTTAACGGTAGGCGTTCTGGCAAGTCTTGCACGACTGCCTCCCACCGTAACTTATTTTATTGTGAATTTTAAAATAGTTTTTTATAGAGACTTTGGTGAGCCGCGGTGGTGTCCCTCCTTCCTCTTGTAATTGTAATTAAATCGGCTGCTAACAAAGAATATATTTTAAAGGTATCGTTTGGTAATTAAATTCTTTGATAATTGTAATTTATTTATGTGCTGCGCATATTGGAGCAGTTTAATATATTGCATGATTCAAAGATTGTTGGTGCTCCGAAAACTAGGTGTATTTTTAACAAGTTGTATCGTACTGGTTAATTTTGCGGTTTGTAATGGAGGTAGCTAATGTTTACGTATGGCTGCGAGATCAACTAGTATTTTTCGTTGTTTGGCGACGATTCAGCAGTATTGTACTAAAATATAATAAAATGTTAAATTTGCTTCACTGTTCTTGTAATTATTTGTGATCCGTCACATTGTCAGTGCAGGGCAAGGCTTGAAAATATTATTCCAGCTGTGTTCAAAGCATGTGGTACATGTGCGCTTGCGTCATAAACATCTTTGTTACATTTTGGGAGTTACATTGCATTCTACTCTGAGTTGAGCCAACATGATATTTTCTGTGCACGCTTACTATTATTGCCACAAAGTCACCACGTACTTGTGTTTATTGCAACGGAATGTTTACGAAGACACGTTAACTTCATAATTGTGTTCCGTTTGCAGGCTTGTGCTTCGCATAACAACGTGTGCAGTGCGTCGGTGTACGTGGCGGCAGATGGAGCGTGGAAGTTAGGAGGCCTGGAGTATCTGTGTCGGTGAGTCCCCAGTCTCGTGTGTGTTGATACGAGAGAGAGACCAGGGCGGCGCTCAACAGCTGTGGTCTTCAGCGCTACTCAGGACAACGTAGAAGCAAAGTGCACTGGTGGGGGAAACTGAAGATCTCTTAAGAAAAGTCCACTGTCTGATGGCAAAGTCTGCTACGTTGGTCTCGAGTGAGAATCTAGACGTGACCCGGCATGCTGGGGTGGTGGAGTGGCTGCCCTGTACTGGTGTGGAAGGGAACTTGAGCCACTTGGTACGTTCTGGTTCACTTAGTTGCTGGAATCACATTCTCTATTTACTTTCTTGATGCTGGTTCACCCAAATGTCTTAGTTTTGAGACAGCACACACAGAAATTATAGGTTAGTCACTCTGGGAGAGCTTGCAGCCTGTTATAATCTCTTATTAGCATGCATCAGTGTCTGTGAGTTAGAGCGTTGCTTATTTTTAATTTAAGTTGTTAAGTTGACTATGAAAAATAAAAAGTAATCTTGTAGAAAAATTTAAAAATTAATATTGTTTATGAATCTGGATAATTTTATTTTGTGAGATGGTATTTTATTATAGTATAGACTTATCACCAAAAATAGTTTCTGAATGGGCTACCATCAAACTTAAAATTGATAACACTACATATAAAATAATTTTTTTTTCTAAGGCTATTGCATTAGTCAAGTGTTGGGATAAGTAAGATAGCTGCCAACCAAAGGGGAAAAGTCACTTAGAAAACAAAATCATCCATGCTGAAAAGAAAATCAGAAACTGTGCTTATAGTAAATGTTCCTTTGTATTGTTTTTTGGTTGTTGAAATGTTAAATTTTGTAATATTTATGCAAATATGTGGATATTTGTACATTATATGAAGTAGGTAGCATTAAACAAATAAAAAAATTACAATAAAAACCTTTAAATTTGAAATTAAATTCAGTTACAAATAAAATTCTAAAGTGTTGTATACCAGTAGGGATGGAGTGGCAACACAACTCATTCAGGAGAACTCAGCTTTAACCCGTGGTCTTGCCATCCTCATTTTGGTTTTCCAAACTCTCATCAAGCAAATGCTGAGATGGTTCCTTAATACAAGTCACAGCCGCTATCTTGCATTCCTGTTTGTGTGAGCTAATTATTTTATCTCTAATGACTGCTGATGACAAGACATTAAAGCACATTAGAAGTTAAGGCAGTATATAGTCATAGACTTCTTTCTAAACGCAGTAGGGGTGTACATTACACTAGCACTTACACTTAACATGTACTACATTAGGAGGGATTACTACCTGCCATCTGGGATTCATGGCTTCTTGTCCGAAACCTGGCAGTAGATACTGTGTTTTCCATGTTACGGGCTGATGAGGCGTACAGTGTAGCTTCAGTGTAGCTTCAGCGTAGCTTCAGCGTAGCTTCAGCGTAGCTTCAGCGTAGCTTCGCGTACTTCTTGAAATCTGTATTATTAGTTTTCTCTTTCTGTTATCATATTTGTAGTCATTCGCATAAAATAATCACAATTTTCTTCTCAGTTGTTACTCGTTAGAAAGTAATGAAGGCAGTGACTGAAAAGATTTGGGCAGCTGTTAATATTGAGGTCTTGAGAGCCGATGAGGGTGAAGCGAGGTGAGTATGGAGCAGTGCCGGAATGAAAGGGCGAGGGAAACTGGAGATCCCCGAGAAAACCTGCCGACCAGCGGCATCGTCCGGCACGATTCCCACAGTGAAAATCTTTGGAGCGACTCTGCCGGGAATCGAACCTGGTTTGCCTAGGTGGGAGGCGAGTAGTCTAACCACTACTTCACTGCGGCCCCAGTAAAGGCAGTGAAACTGCGACAAATTCAGTACGTTTAGGAAATTATTATCTGTGCTCTGTCGTGCTAAAAATTTAGATTTGTCCTTTGAAAATACGGCATAGTGAGAAAACTGCTAAGCCCAAGATGTAAGATGGTCCCTTTTACGATTTCATTATATCATACTGATGTTGGTGGCCTGGAATGTGGATGTGTTGCACAGCATTGTGGGCTTCGTGCTACGAATAAACACTTTCCACATGTAAATAAACTGTAAAATTGTGAGCACTAATGAAGAAAAAATGAGAAACTGGGTACAGTTTCCCCTAGTCTACACAAGGCAGTGGCGGTGTGAATGTGCAGTCGCAGAGTGTCCAGGCAGCTGGTGCGAAACTGGAATACAGGCTGCGTGATAAGAGCAGTGGAGCTGGGACGTTGCTGGCGATCTGTGATGGACATGGCTGGAGCATGGGAGTGGCCACCGCTATCACCTGTGTTGACGATCTTCTCCGAGACTTACAACCCCCAGAAAGCACTAGATAAATACATTGAGGCAGTTTGGTTGGTTTCAACGTAGGTACTAGAGGAGGAAGGGCCGTAGTATCCTTGAATGGAATGCTGCAGTACTGTTATCCTAGATCTGCATGCATGTTGATTGCCAAGACCTTTGAATGCGACACCTCACTACCAGAACACCGTCCGACCCTGGCCACTGTGTGCCGAGGTGCGTTACTAGTAGTCTGCGATCACCGCAGGAATGCCCGTGGTGTGCACCCCAGGCCTTGCTGACAGGTTCTTGCACTTGTACGTACGACATCCCTCGGCTCTTCCTACCACTGAGCAGCGAGGCGCACAGGCAGCAGTGTCGTGACCTGTGACCCCTGTCGTCGTTGTCTCTTTCCTACTGCCAAGTGACGTAGGGGGGTAGGGGGTGCAATGCCCTGCCTCTGAAGTACACGACCAGTAAGCTGGGTTTTTATATTCACCAGATCAAATTGTGATGTCTATGAAAATCATGGAATTTTTAATGTGGGTTGAGCAAGCTATCCTGGAAGATAAACAGACCTGATTTTCTGCAGGCTTGTTTGAAACATCTCACATTTTTTCATTTTATGGCCAGATTACAGCTTTTAATTTATTAAAAATAATAGCATATTAAATTTTACATAAGTATTACTGTAATGAAATATAATGTGCAATTACCATTCATACTAAAATATGTACCATCTCCTTCAAGCCTCTCTGTGATGGGTTTCCGCAGGCAAAAAATTGATCTTACGTGTTGGTTATTCTAATTCTGGTTGTGTTCTTTTTTGTTGACTGGTCCGAGTACAGAATTGACATCCTTCATCCCACTACATATACTAGTTGCTTCATTTATTTTAATCATAATGTGTCCTGAAGTGGAACTGTGTTGTGATTTTTAAAGTTTCTTGCCGAATTCATAATATAATTCTTCATGCGTATGCGGCTAGATAGTGCTTTATACAAATTGTGTTCGTCATTAGGCACTGCAAGTTTTTATCTAACCGGTTCTTGCTTGTGTTGAAAGATTTTCTGATCTCACGCCTAACTACCTTCAACATATAAGAGTACATCGCAACGAGAAAAGTGTTGCACCAGAAGAGGAAAGCACAAAATCATTTTCGCAGCAGCCAACTTGCATTGACCAGTACGCTTTCGGCTGCCTTGCAGAGGAAGTGCTGAAGAATAAAACAGGTTTGTCTGCCCACACTGTGTTCTGCAAGATATACTCTGTTTATGGTAATGTGAGCACTTTGAAAAACACTGCCTGCGACGTACAGACTGCACGTTGCTACGTAGGCTCCCAAGTAAGTTAGCAGCGAAGAAATAAAAATTGTCGTAAAATTTGGTATTTTATCGAGAGTGTAATGATTATTTAAATTGATGTCCAGTGAGATTAGTGTTTCTTGTTTTATTCACATTATAGTAAGAATTTTCATACGAGTTACACATTTACGTGCCTTACAATTCCGCAATTTCACTCGGATGTTGTATGAATAAAGTAATCAGGTCCTTAGCAATGTTAAATTGACATACGCTGGAAGGATACGTGCAATGTAATCGGAGAGGTGGATCCTACGCAGGACTTTCAAAAGTGCTCAGTTTACAGTGAACAGTGTATAGCTTCTTGATGTGTTTGTGAAGCACGAGCAGTTGCATCTCGGATGTGTGTTACAGGCGACATCCCGGGACTGTCGGAGTTCCAGGAGGTGTGCAGGAAGCAGTTGCAGAATGTGGAGGCCTCGATCAGGCCTCAGCTGTCGTCCATTGTTTCTCATGCGTTCTTCACGCACAGCTTCATCAGGATACACAGCTTCCTGGAGGAACTCCCACTGAAGAGTGCTGAAGAAAAGGAATTTTTTTTCCGGTAAACTTCATAAAGTGTATTTCTTGATAACGGTGTGGCTAGCATGAGGGAAACCTGGGAAAGTCGAGGACATTTTTGGCAGGTCAGCAAATTTGCGTAAAGTGGTTTGTAATATTCTTAACACTTCTACTACAAGCCAGCTTATGAATTTCACTATGCATTTTTATTTTTTATTTTTTTTTATACCATTTGTGTAGGGGCCACGGTGGTGTAGTGGCTAGGCTACTCTTCTCCCACCACGACTAACCAGGTTCAATTCCCAGCAAGGTTGCGCTCGGATTTTTGTACAGAGGAATCGTGCCCTGATCTCTCGTTTCCCCCACCTTTGCATTCTGGCGCTGCTTCATACTCACCTCGCTTCATCCTTATCGGCTCTCAAGACCTGGATGTTAAGAGCTGCCCAAATTTCTCCACACTCTACTCCATCTACGTAGAAAGATATGAAATTTTAGGGACCAATTTTGTGAATTTGTGTGAAATTGTAACTCTTCATTATACATACTTTCTTTCTTGGCAGAATTTTTTTTACAGCAGGCATTGAAATAGTGGAACATGTGATTTTAGGTATTAGCTTAAAGTTATGTAAATAAATTATTAGCTTAAATTATAATTTGAGTACTTGTAGTAGTTGTTAGTTAGTGAATTTGTATAATGTATTGTCTTTGTATTGTGACTTTGTGTCTGGCCCTGAGATATGAGATAGATTCTCTCTTTTTCCCACCTGCCATGTTTGTACATCTATTTTATAAGTATTTGTACAGTATTGTGCAGAAAAGTGTCAATAAAGAAAAGTTATATTGGTGGTGCCCAAAAAACTGCAATTTTTAAGCAAATTATATAATGCTGAAGTAATTTAAATTTTATGCTGGGTATTTTGGTTAAGGAAAAGTAACATGATACTGTACCAAGAAAAGTCAAGGAAATATCAGGGAATTTGTTATGACACTGTTGGCTACCCTAGATTAGGTCCACGTATGATGACAGACGTGCATTGTAGGCATCTTGTTGATGTAACAGAACTGTAGTGGACGAACTGCTGGGCTTCTCAGAGGAGCTGGTGGCTTCTCAGCTCGGCACACTTCTGCTTGCTCGGCTCGTTCTTCTCGACACCACGGCCCAGAAACTGCTCATTCCCTTGGTTCTCTGCCCAAAAACAGGTCAGTTTTTTATTTCTATCATCTTGGTTCATTGCATTTTCTTATATAATCTTTCAATTCATGGTAGTTATGGTGATCAAAGTTTCGTGTTCCTGTAAAAAGTGGGCTGAACTTAAGATGTCTTAAAACCCTCACTACATGTGTCTAAATTTGAGCATAGTCTCATAATGTTGAGGGAATGTTAAATTTGAAAGACACACGTGTTATTCACATGGTTGCATACGTAGATAATGGTTATTCAGCTGGTATTGGATATTATTGTGGGGGTAGTGGTTTGTGAGAGGCTGGAGCGTAGCTGAATTGTAAGCAGTAGATTGTGTGTGCACAGAGACCCGGGAAGGCCTGTTCAACGTGAAGATGTACAGGAAGTACCTGGTACCGAAGCTGCTGCAGATATTCTCGGTGCGGGATGCCCCGGTGCGACTGCTGCTGCTCGCGCACTTCCCACACTTCTGCCACGTCTTCTTAAAAGACGAGCTCAAGGACCAGATCCTGCCAGAGGTGAGCATGTTACACAACTCTAGCAGCAAAAGTCAGTAAGTCATAACTCATTCCGAGATTGTGGTCCATTCTGTGTAGAACTCTGTTGAATATAAAAGTATAGTAGGTCCTTTAATAGTACTGGTGTTAATAAAATATTTTAAAATAGCTTTTCATAATTTTTTTAAATATTTTTGTTATTAAAGTAAATTACAAGTCGTAAGTCACCCTTGAAGGGAGAGGCAGGGGACTGTGAATTGGCAACAGTTTCCAACGTAGAGTAGGACTACGGGCAGCCCCTAACCAGGACTGCATGTATGTCGCACACAAGAACAAGTTCGACGGCCAACCATACTGTGGACCCGGTACGTAAAGGTACCTGGTGCGCAAGTACGGTTGAGTCCTGACCACTAGAAAGGCACATGACGAAGCATCTGAGCCAACTAACCTATTCCCTCCAGGGCGTGTAAACTCGCCAGAGGGGGTGCCAGGCCTGTCTGACTAGGCTTGACCCAGGTACTTCAGGAGTACACTTTACCTAGGGGTTTGTTGTTCGCTCACCAACGTGGGAGCGGGAGGTACTCCTGGAGGACAGATGCTATCCTTGCATCTCGTCAGCCCCTAAGTAATCAATCTACATCAGTCCTCAGCTGTAAGTCTCCACGGGAGAGAGCACAAGCTGCCCAACAATTAGTGGAGCCTCACTCCACTAAGCTCTCTGCCAACCTATTTGGCCTTCCGGTTAGGGCTCCTGGAGATGCTCACCCCACCATCAAACTACTCCGCCAGGGGTATGCTCTTCTCTTGGAGGTGGTCCTGGTCGACCCGGAGGACATCAGCGAGGCATCAGCCGACCCCGTGCCAGCTGGTCAGCTGGCACCCCGGTCACCTGCAGACGCCCGTCCACTCCAGCCAGGGCCAGTGCTAGCCGAAAGGAAGCGACACCAGTGGTAAGCTAGCCCAAACCCGTTTGTCCAACGCCCGGAGGCATCGCAGATATTGTACCAAGTAGGTTATTGTACCAAGTAGGTGCTCGAAGCATCCTACACTATATCAGTGCGAGGCCAATGGCCAGGTCGTACTGCAGACGCCTCCATGGTAGTCTGCAACTACCAAGCTCTTTGACGCGACGTCCCTCTTCCTAAGCTGTCACGCGTCAACAAGCCACATAAGCAATCTAACCCGTCCACATTCAAGGCCATTCCTGAGTCAATTAAAATCATGCATTATATAACCAACAGTGCAACTGATGGTAGGATTATATTGCCTTATTGTCATTTCATAGGACTGTTCGTTTTAGAATGATACAGTCTCTCACATTTTGATCTGAGGTAAAATCATTGCTGTAACATAGGTATAAGATGTTATTATTTTAAAACTGTTTTTGTTAAATTGTCTTAATGTATTTTCTTAAAAGAATCCGAAAGTAGCATACTGTAGTTATTTATGCTGATTGTCATAGAAATAGTAACACCCAGAACAAATTATCCACAACAGGTGCAAGTTTGTGTCATTATCACTGGCAATATTGCAACTGTTTTAAGTTTGGTTGTAATTTGTTGCAGAAATGCTAATAAGAGACTGCGACGACCTTGTTAACATGAAGGGTCATAGGATGAAGCTGTGTGCTGTAACTAAACAGTGTGCATGTGGAGTGATCAGTGATTAGCTAGCATGCTTCGACAACGCATTCAGCTCAGTTTAAGAGAAGACGATTCAGTGGCCTACAGGAGGTAGCATGGTCGTACTATCAAACTGCCTACCTGCCGCCAGGACGTTTGTGACCAAACTGTTCAACGACAGTGGTAGCAGTTGTAAAATGAGGAAACAAGTTCACGCGAGGAAGGCTGTGTGTGACCCAGAATAGTTGCCAGAAAATAAAAAAAATTTCACTGTTTTAATGGGTGTGAGCTCAACCAACGGCGTATCTTTTCATCGTCCAGAGATACGCAGTTCCGTTCACGGTTTCTTCAAGCTTTTCTGAAGCCCTGCCTAATATCTACCTCCAAGAGATCTTTGATTGTGTTTACTTACTCTATGGCAAACCAACTTGTTGAAGAAGACTTGCATTCTCAATGCAGTTTTCCATCGACTCCTGTAACAGCGGCAACGTTGTCTGAAGTTTTGTATAATTGGGTGGCATGAGCAGCTGAGGAATGGTAATGATGGATCCATGTTGTCTCTGTGCATGGATTACCACTGTGCTAGAGTAGATTCTCGGACTTCCCTGGTAGTGATTGGAGGATCCCTAGTGGTGCAGTACATTTAGGGGATTCTGCAGCTTTGTGCGCTCACCTTCATGGCACGGTTACGACCGGCAGTTGTTCAACACGATAATGCTCACCTACGTACAGCACACGTTTCCCAAGACTGCTTCCATGCGGAGGATGCCCTTCCTTGGTTGGCCAGGTCTGCAGACTTGTTGGGACGACGACTGGAGCATTAATTGCCACTATTTGACGATATTCCACAGGATGTTATTAGACATATTTACGACTCCATACTGAACTATCTTACAGTAATATCCAAGCCAGGGGTAGTGCAACAATGTACTATGTTACAATCAGTTATTTGTATCATTGTTAGTTGATTCCAGTTTGCAGTGTCCTGGAAATGGCAGTGTAAATGTGATGTAATTGTGTTTAGTTGCTGGTGGGCATCAAAGACACTAACGACGCGCTTGTGAGCATGACGTTGCTTGCCTTGGCGCAGTTGGTACCACTTCTTGGAGCTGCTACCGTGATAGGCGGGAAGCGTGGCAAGTTGTTCACAGATGGCCGGCCCAAGGTACGTTATATCACTCGCACCATGTTTTGTACAAATAATTTCAAATGGGTATACATTTACTAATGAAGTTTCCCTATACTTGATGTTATTATGTATGTTTTCAGCAAAGGATAGAAATGCACTGAACTTCTCTATCCATGGGGACTAACAAAATATTTCAATACATGTGGTCTTGAAATGCAGATAAATTAAAAATGAGACCATAGAATATATTCCATGGATGCGGATTCCAATCCATCCAAATTAAATACATATCGAAGTTCCACTGTACTTAAAATCTGGGAAAGATTAGTTGTAACCAACACATTGTAATTAATAACCACAAACTGCAGCAAAAAATTATTTTGTGACTAACATTGTTAGCTAAGTTTTAAAAATCTATTTACGTAAATGTTTTTTTTTTTTTTTTTTTTGTAGATTCAAGAGGCAGCAGGAGCGACGACAGCAGTGTCTGCGGCCTTGAAATCTCCTACGAGAGGGAAGCCTGCGAGCCCTCTGCGTTCTGCAGCTCCTAGTGTGAAGCTGGACACAGACAGTGGAGCATCGTACGAGACGTTGCCGGAGAGACCATCCCCAGACGGTGGGGAAGACCACACCACGACAGATGAAGATACAGAAGCCTGGTCCGACTGGGATAATGTTAGTACCCGTCAATATACAGTTACTGCAGCATTTATTTTCTGTCAAATATCAACATTTGTGAGTATATGTAGGTTTATAGTGTTTGTGTCTGTATCCATTGTCATTATTAAATACTGTATTTACTCATGTACGAGCTGCACATTTCTTCCCAGAAACAAGTTTGAAAAGTAGGAGAGTTGGTCTTGCATGGAGATTAAGGTTATGGAGAAAAATACACAACTGAAAATTTTTGTCATGTTCATCATACCAGACTGCTTTTCCCTCGCATTGATTAGCGCATGTCTGTGGCAGGAGAGATGGTGTCAGATGCGGTATTTGCAAAGAACAAGGTACAAATTTGTAACAGTGGAAGCATGGTCCGCAAGCACGTGACCGCCCTGACGGGGAAACAGTCGACTTACAGATTTAGTTAAAGCTGTTGATGCACCGCGAGATAAGTGGTTTTTGTGTTTAAATATCTTGTATATTTGTGTAGTGCTCAGATTTTGACAGTTTCTGCTCATGTTGATTGTCTGGCAGGCAACAACACATATTTCTAAGTGGCAAAATGACTTAAATCACAAATACCTATAATGCCCACCCTAATGCAGAGAAGTCTATTTTTTAAAGAAATTGGAGGAGTTTATTTAGAGTGTATAGTTTGTCATATTTAGTTTTGTAATCTATGTATAATTATTGCAACACAGTTTTGCACTGAAACATATGTTTTTAGAACTGAAAATATATTTCACCGGAGTTAATCCCTAGTGTGTGGTATGAGTCTTAGATTGGGGCAAGTTGTGCACTGGTAAATACGGTATGTATAATGTGCATGTGTGTGTGTAGAATTTTTATAGTACATATAATGTCAGTTTGTGTATTAGCTTCAGTGAAAAATATGTAAATTAACTCCGAGTGGTGGTGTTCCAATAGAGTATTCACAAGTGTCGTGTTTTTACTCATGACACGGCACTGTGTATGTGGAAACTCCTCATGTTCAAGATCTCCAAGCCTCGTCCTGCCGTTAGGGAGCATGTTTGCAGTTTTCAAGTTAGGTTGAGAAGAACAAGAACTAACAATTTTCTATATTTAGTCACTTTTCTTTACCAATGTGTTTTAGAGACAGGCTAGAAACACAACCAGTATTAGGGAGCCCAGATTGTCTCTTGTTTCTCCAGGAAGAGGCGGAGGCTCCAGGGGACGCTCTGAAGCCGCAAGATGCAGCAGAACCTCCGTTGCCCAGCGCCAGGCCCGCTGCCCTCTCGGACATATCCACGCTGGACATCAAGAACTCCGCGACCGCCTGCAGCACCAGGGAAGAGATAGACTTCTTCCAGGACATGGAGCCGGTCATATCGAGGACGAAGGTGCTGGAGGTCGTCGACGCGTCGTCGAGAAGCAAGTTCGAGGTGACGGTCGCAGACGAGGAGGATGGCTGGGGTGACGACATGGAGGACTGGGGAGACGTAGAGAGCGACAAGCACGAGGGCTGAGAGAGTTCAGGTACGTAGTTCGCCGGCAAGGTGTGCAGCGGCTAGGCGTATCTCGTGGGTATCTGCTGTTGGAGCTCTGCTGTGCAGTCACTGGTAGAGGAACAATTATCAGTGGTGAAAGACAGGATGCAAGTCAGACGTTCAGTCTCGAGTGATGGTTGTTGGCGACTCGAATAACGCTGGGACGGATGGTGCATGTGGAGACAAGTGATGATAGTACAAAGTGTGTGTGTGTAAAATATGTAGAGAGAGAACTGTTTATAATGTAAGTGAACATAAAACAAAAATTTAAGAAAGTAGACATCTTTGGTGTAAAAGCTACACAAATGCACATTTTAAACAAAAATGTAGCAATTAAGAATGGGATGCAGTTTAAAAATATAGATGTATGCATAAATGTAAATGCCAAATTTTTTTAACTCCTCATGGCCCACCATTGTTCCAATCACTTAGTAAGTAATTTAAAGTTATTGAAGTATCGAAAGTTTAACATGGTAGGAGGGAAACTCACGTTAGGCCGAATCATTCACAGAGCCATTCAGTTCCTCACTGGGAGCCCAGTTTATGATGTGAGAGTAGAAGGGCCAGAAGGAGAGCGGAGGAAATGGTGACCTGGCAAAGTCTGGTTACAAATACCAATGTTTTCGTATCCAAGCAGGAAAAGCCACCGTAAGATACTGTAATCTGAAAGTGCTGAAGGGTAACAAATTTTTACTATTTAAAAGTTGCACCCTGTTTTGGCACTCTAGCCAAGCCAGAATGACAGAAAATGTAGGAATGCGCTCTACTCCAGACACCGCTCTGCAAATAATTAGCGGTGAGGGTTAATTTGCCAGCTTCCCCTTCACCAAGCGTGGAGGGGACAAGTTGCGGCCATGTAGCAGAGGATGAAAATTTGACCCTGCATGGAGGCTGTCTGCCTACCGCTAGATGACCGAGAGGGAGGAGACAAGGATGCTGTGCTGGTTGCTAGGCAACCACTTTCATCACGCATGAAAAGAGAGAGAGAGAGAGAGAACGTTTGTGTGCAAGCATGAATGCGTGCATGCACATAACGATTTTCTTGTCAGGTGGGGAAAAATTTAAGTATACGTATGTAGGTTGTTCCAACAAAAATACATGTCAGGTTTCGTGCGAGAAGCTTTGTATCGACGCTTTACATACGCTATTATGATTTTATGAATCAAATCTTGTCAAAAAAATTTCGATGTTTCCGCTTATTCACAAATTTCAAAAATTGTTGCACGTCATACATTATGTAATGTTAACGCTGTGTATTTATTGTGAAAATTAACTAAAACTGGTTGCAAACTTGCACTATTATGAACTTATGGTGAACCGTGTGCACTGAATTTGTCTTGCGAATGACATCTATAGGTTGCAAATATCAATTGCTGTTGACTAGACTACCAAAAATATATAAAGGATAGAACTTAATGTACTCACCATCTAGTACTTGTCAAAATGCACCTGTTGACAAGTACTGTGCTGCGAGTACTTTCATTCCTGTCCTTTTATACATAAACATGTTTATAAAAGTGTTTTTGTATAAGCTGTTGTTTCCTGATATCGACTAACAGGATGGAAATTTGATACTTCTGTTAAGGTTGTGCAATTGTGATCAATTCATTAAATAAAATAAGAAGTATATGTTATTGAATGTTATGAAGCTGGAATGAAAATTAAAAATAATTTTGTAAGAGTAGTAAAGTTTTAACAAATGTTGAATTAAAATCAAGCTATCCTTGTATACTGGAACATGCATATTACGCTATGTTTGTACCTCAGTGTTTCCTGCAAGTGTATGCAAAAATAGTGGTACAAGTAGATTGTATGAAAAAATGATGTAATATATTGCTTGATGTTTTTAACCACCAGGTTCTGCCAATATATCACGTTAAATGTATGTTTTTATATGATTTTTGTAAAACTACATCCACCCAAATATGAAACAATTTTATTTCAATTATAATATACCGTGCATTTTTACATCCACACATTTTGAGGTCAATGTTTCTTTTGGGTATAGGCAAGTGATGTAAATATGTTCTATAAACGTTCACATGCTGTGCTTTCAAGTAAAAAAAAAAAAAAAAAACACTATTAAGAAAGTGTTGGTGTACTTCTTTGGGCTTTAAATTCTATTGTAATGTTTACCCCAATACATGTTAAACCGGTTCCTACCAAGCACTTAAAATGTGTTCCAGCATGTTTGAAAATAATTTTTTCTGAACAGACTTCAGTAATAGGATTATGCCGATTCGGGTTTAAAGGTTCGGTGCCAACAGCTGCAATTTTAGTTATTTTTCTCCTCGCATCCCCCCCCCCC